>VZRX01007303.1:473288-478288 GCA_013398075.1 Notiomystis cincta | reverse complement strand
GCTTACACAACCCAAAGTGCGCAGTTGGAGCGCGCGTCGTGCCTGAAGGCTGGAAGCTGAACACCCAAATCTTTCTGTGTCTGAGAGCCACGTGGTAAATGCCACACACCTGGCAAGGATGAAAGAAGAGGATGCCCCAGGAAGCGGCCAGGGGGGTTCCATGACCTTGTGACAGTGCAGGGCTATCAAGGTGAGGAGCTCAACACGACTGTGCTGTGCAGAGCAACACTTCCTGAAAGCTGGGTCTGGATTACCCAGGAACTTTTGTACCAGCAGCATCCTACAGCCATTGACATGAGCTGGTAAAGAAACCCAGCACATAAACCACTTCTAAACTTGCTGTGAGCTGACACATGCTGTGACCATGCATGTAACACTCGGACAGCAGAGCTGACCCTACATGCTTCCATTTGTTTCAAGGAGTAACATTTTTCCTGTGGATCCTTTTATTCTACATTTATCACCACCTTACAATATCTTAGCTGTGGTATCAGTACGCATTGTTTTAACTGAGTTGTTTCCATGTAGAGAAAACAACACACATTTAGGGCCAAAATCAGCTCCCCAAATCAGCTCCCAGGGACAGCACAGCAAGTCAGCAGAGTCCACAGGGATGCCAAAACCCCAAAAGTACTAAGGCACACATTAAAATTCAGTGCTCAGCTCCTGGCTAACATGGGGGAAATTTAAAAGTCACCAGATTTTTGTTTCTTTGAACATCTTTCAGAAACATTTTATGGCTTAAATTCAAGGGCCTAAAATTCCTCTGCATTTGCAATATTTGTAAGGGATTGCAAATAATGAATTTAAAAGTCACCATGAAAACATGAACTTTATCACATCACCAGTGATAGACCTTTGTTGGAGTTGTAAGCTTAATTATAAGCCAAGTGACCTCATCCTGTCTTAAGGAGAAGCACAGCCAACAGGAAAAGAGAAACAGCTCATTTACACACAGGTAGATGAAACTATGATATATTATATCAGCTAAAAGCATATATAAATTAACATTTTTACAGTTTCTGTTTAAAAAGGGGGAATATCACATCAGAATTTAATACACTCAAAATATTCCAACATGCAGTCTCAACATAGTCAGGCCAGTATTAAAAATTCTAGATTATTGTTTAATGCACTATAGTCACACATTTGTTGCTGAACTATTACTTAGGATCTCTTTTCAATCAGCAACAAATATGTAAGTATCTTTACACATCTTCATTAAGGGCCAAGAGTGTAATGCTTATCAGCACATATATTAACATTGGAAGATTTAAAAGAGATTCAACAGATGGGCTGTAGCCACAACTAAATTTTAGGTAAGTGATGCATTTTCACGATCTTGATGAAAGTGGAATTGCTTTGAATAGGCAGAAAAGAAAGCCTAATTTTAAACTAAAAATTGTTAAATTGAGTTTTGGATTCACATCATATATTAAGCATCATCCTAAGGTTGCTCTCTTTTTAAAACTAGCTACTGTTCTTAACCAGATTACATCTATTACGATAATGCATGATTGGGAGTTAGTCACAGGAGACAGGTTCACTTTCTACATCATTTGGTCTCTGCTTTACTTAAATTCTAAATCACAGAAGGTCAGATACTGTTTGATATTCATACACCCTGCACAGCACAAGAAAAGTGCAAAGACCCTCTTCCCTCATGAAACTCTGGCAACTTACAGGCTAATTGTCTGTGGGTGAATTCGACACACATTAAGTCTTTTTATACCAGAACAAGCCCTCACTCCAACAAATATTAAGATCCTCAAAACACTCAGATAAAGACAAATATGTAAGAAAAAAACAGCCCCACATGCCATCAACTATGCCATCAATAATACAAAATATTTTACACCACTTGCACCTGAGTTGAAGAGTGAAAAAGAGAGGGAGACTCTGTCAGTGCAAGAGAATGATTCATGTGACCACTTTGTCTTAATTACTCAGAACAAGCAGTTTGTTGCTGTTTAGTGAAGAACAAAGATATCAGCGTCCCCTGACAGAAAAAAAAATAGCCATCATGGTGGTGAAGATGATGATGACTGCCAGAACAACAATCAAAATCCGGTTTTGGATGATCCTGGAAAAAAGCAGAAGAGACAAAAAAATTGTAGTGAATAAAAAGAATAAATCAAAATAGCAGTATATATATATAAAATTATAAAATGAGGTGCATAAATAAATTGGAGAAAAGACATATGTCCACAAATTCAGTGTTTCCTCTATCATTCTGTAGATTATTTTTTACTTATCCCAATTTCCAGTGCTTCCAACCATTTCTTTATGTAGCTATTAAATCCAACTTTTGCATTCAAGAAAGAAGTAGACTTTTCTGAATTATGCATACATTTATATACATATCAGAATAAATTAAATAAATTATGTTCCAATTTATTAACCTTCTAAGAACAAATGAAAAAAATAGTGTTCAGTCAATGCAGTCCAAGCAGGGTGGTCTGTAATAGTAAATATCATTCTATTTTTTAAAACCATTCTGAAATCTTCATGGTGTTTTTAATCTGAAAAGAAACAATTTATTAATTTTCAAGGGATTTTACTATTAAGGAACAAGATTTCAAGGAAACACATGTCAATGAGATACTCACTTGTACTAAAATACCAAGGGAAAAGTACAAAAGATAGTTTTGAAGAAAAGGATGATATAAAGAAGCAAGTGTCAAACTGTGAAGCTTATGTTGTAAAAGCATCTCTTGTCTCTGTAGCATACCTTTACTTATGGTAATAGGCAATGTTACGTTTCTATGTAGTATGAAAAAAATGGAGATTAGTGAAAATAAAAAAGATGCCAGAAGTAGAAAGTCCTAATATTTTTCAATCTTTTGTTGGGAGAAATTCTTGCTTCTAAAATCAGTCATCACATCACTTCAGATTTTTCCTAAAATTAATAGGTCAATTAAAATTACTAAATCAAGAAACAGTAGAATTTGAGGCATTTTATGGGAGGATTTTGGATTGTAAGAACTCAGTGTGTGTTATTCCATTCTCACAGAGAAGGAAGAATATTTTCACAGGCTCTTGACAAATAGGGACTTTTGCAAAACATACTTGTAATCAAGCTTAGGATCAGAATTGGAGAGGTATAGCAAAAAACCTCCAATAACCAAATGCAACAAAAGCACTCCAAGTTATATATTTTTCCTCATGCTTCTGCAAAACAAAACAAAACAAAGTCTTCGAGAACCAAACAATGGCAAGAAGAGGTAAAACTGTTTTGTGAAACATCAAACCAAGTACAACTTGAAGACAGGGAGTGTAATGTGTTAAAATGAGCATATTTCACACAGTGAAAGAGAGAAGAAACTCCAGAGAACAGAGGGAGCTTTTCGTGGTAAATGTTTTTCATTTGGATGCGGGTGCATATACATATAAATTATATTGGGAAGTGTAAAGAAAAATGCAGTTTTAACCAACTCCAGCTCTCTCCTTGCTTACCCCCCACCTAAAGGAAAAGCAGTAAATGGATGGATGAAAACTGTCACATCAGACAGACACCCTCCCCTGTGACACTCTAAAAGGACTAGCTCTCTATCCTCCTGACAGGTTACAAAATGATCACATTTGCTGACACGTCTTCCGCAAAACTGCTTTAGTGTTTGTGTCCACTTTCCTAGCAGGAGATGAATGGGCTGCTTTGTCCTCATTTATCACTTAAAGCTGAACTAAGATCTGTCTCGTTTATTTTTCCCTTCCTCACTAGAAAGGCTCAACCACAGCATTAATTCTTTCGCGATGACAGCTAATTCAAACTTAACAGGCAATATTTACTCTGCCAAAAGGATGAGGAGGAGGGAGGGATGCTTCTCACTCTTTTTTTTCCCTAAAAAAAAAGTGTAGCAGGGTAACAAAATAAAGCTAATTAAGGGCTTTTGGTTCTTGTTGGTTTGCACTTCAATTTAACACCTGAACTTACAAGCTTCTCTTTTGTGGCAGGGTGTGACGTTCTCTGCCAAACACCTGATAACAAACGATTTGCCCAGGCAAATGCATGAAAACCAGAATATATATTTACTCACTCGCCCTCATCACTCCTGAAAAGACACTCAGCAAAATTGAAACTCAGCAGTGAAATAGATTAAAAGCATGAAAACTCTTAAAACATTCAGCCTTAAGTAATACACAGTGCAGCTGGCTTGACAACCATTTTATTTGTGGGATGTGGGCCCCAAGGCATCCATAATGCTAATTTACAAAGGATTAACTGTGAGTGAAACTCGCTTAATCTAACACATAGTTAGGCAAAGGCATACATAACATATTGAGAGTTTAAATCAGCTCCTCCTATCTCTGGCCCCCTGAAAAAATCACTGCATCATCTGAGACACAAAACTAAAGAAAAAAAAAAAAAAAGCAGCATCAAATCCCCTAAATGCTTTATTTTTAATACCCTGTCAGTACACACCTGATTGCAAGATTATTTAATCAGTGTCCATGTCTCTAAACTCCTTTTCAAGAAAACACTGAGTGAGGCATGCTACCACCTGTATCTGCTAATTGAAGGTTCACTTACGATGTGAATCTAGGAAATACATATCAAAGTTCAATTTCTAGGAATCTGAATTAGTCTGCACAGTGCAGCAAAAGAATATCATATTAAAAGGAACAAATTAATCATGAAATAGGATGGATGTTATCAACAGATTTCTACACTGAAGCATTATATACTTTTAATATTCAAGCCCACAGTTAAAGATTAATTTTATATCTTTAAAGAAAGAATAACATTGAGTTTTACTGTTTTCCTTTCAAGTGAGCAAGTAAAATTAAACTAACTGCTTATTGCCCAAAGGATGGGGCTGGGAGGAGAATGACAGAGCTGTTTGGCAGCAGCAGGACAGTCCAGAGGAGAACTTAATGGTGCCTGTTGAAATCTGAGTCTGGGAGCTGCTGGCTAAGACAGAGAACACAAGTTCTGGGTGTCAGCAGATTTCAGATCTCAAAGTCAACAGGCAAGGATGACCCTTCAGAGTAAAAAAAAA
>VZRX01007303.1:439840-473060 GCA_013398075.1 Notiomystis cincta | reverse complement strand
CCGAAGAGGAAAGGGGGTTTTGAGTGATCCAAGACAGTCAAGCCAGCTCACAGTTGTAGAACAATGGTTGGCATTGGCAGGACCCATCTGTAGGGAAGCCTATAGTACTGTCACAGCCAGACACTGCCAGTGGGTATTGCTCTAGGCAAAGCATCAAGGAATTTAAGTGGGGGAGGGAGTGATAATACCAAAGGAGAAGAAAATGGGGCCTAACACGCGCTACAGAAAAATCCCAAAGGCTAACATGCTCACAAGAAGCAGATGATAGTCTTTTATCTCCATTACACCTTAAATTCAACAAAATCTGGTGAATGAGGAAGCCCAGATTTTTCTTTGAAAATGCAAAGCATGTTTACAGGGTAAATAATTTAGGAAAGAATATATACTTGAAAGAAGACACCCATTGAAACATCCATGGCTAAAATGCCTGAAGGCAAAAACTTGTGCATTTGCATGCTGCATTTTATTAAGTTAGCACACTGTAGCTTTAAAAGAATGCATGGCCAAATTAAGAGGAATGTGTGACTGAAACATCAAGGATTCCTCAAGTTTACATTATGAATCACAGTGCTGTTGATATGAGATGAATTAACCATTTAGTTGATGCAGCTTAGGCACTGAATTCACACCAAGTTCTGCTGGAGCCCTGCGCGGGAGCTCGTTAACAGCCAATGTCTACTGTTCCTTTCATACTCCAGGCTCTAGGAGCACAAGGGCTCATTCTACTTTGAGTTAGAAGAGATGAAAAATCTGTGCTTTTAAACCAAGCTCAGTCTAGTTTATTATGGACAGCAGCCCGAAATATTTGGGTACAAAACCACACAGAAACCGTAACTAAAGCAGATGCAAGGGTAATGTTAACTGATGCACTGGAAGAGCACTCTGGACTAACAGTGCAGAAAGCACATCCCTCTCCGCTTGAGTTTCCTTTTGCTACACCTTTCCAGATGCCTGACCCTTTCCCCTGGCTTCTGGTCACAGTGTCTAATCTCTGAGCACTGCTGGCTGGAGGGTGCCTCCAGTCAGTGCCACACTCATGGCACCATCTACTTTTGAGGATCTCCTTGCTGCACAGAACCACTCTGCAGAGCAGGTCCCACATCCTCTGCCAAACACTGAAATCTGTTCCCCTCAGTCCTGCCCTGGCAGAAATTGTGCTGTCTTTCCACATTTCCAAGCCCCAAAGGATTCACTCCTGTCCGTAGCTTCACACACACATGCACACAATGGGTCTAATTCTGTTTGTGCCATGTTTAGATCTGCTCCGTATAAACACAAAGCAGTTCCCAAATAAGCTTTTGCAAACCTTACATTAAGGATGCCAACCGTGTTTAAACCTTTTTATAAAACTGCATTCATTAGCAGGGGAGTGCACGACATCTATATGGGTTCAGCCTCATGTCTTGCACATGTCTTAGTGCCTGATTGACCAGCATTGAATAATGATGCCTTGCCATTAAGCACTGATGGTACAATAACAATTGTCATGAAAATTAGCAATCATGGTAACATGTTAACAAAATGTGGGATGTAAACTAACCAGTGAATACTCTGGGTGCATAAAGAGTTTTGCGTCCTTAACTTGAGGACTACAAATAAAATACTGCAAAAAATTTCTTACACAAGCTCAACTCTGACACTGATACAAATAATAAAAAAAAACCCAACCCAAACAAATGGCTTGGGGGATCAGTTAGCACACATTCATTACAACACAGGGCTTTATTCTTAAAGGAGGCATCTTGAAAAATAGTGTCCTCAAGAACACAGACTGATTGATGATGGAGCACTGTCTAACAGTGTTTCACTGTAATATGTATTTATGATTTAACCAGAAGTGATTCCTATCAGTTTATTTATTGGACAGAAAGGCTTGTTCTCTGTACACAAGGTCACATTTTAAATGGTCATTTTGAATACTTAGCTATTGCATTTTTTGTGCCCTTTTATTTCTGATTGGCAGTTTTTGCTAACTTGAAAGAAAATAGGTGCATGCAAATCAGTGGCAAGTGATTTTTAAGTGTCCAATATTCATGTGCAAATCAGTAGATTCAAACAAACACTAAGTGTGGGTCTAGTCACATAGGCAAAAACATACCAGGCAAAATTAAATGTGCATTTAAAGTAATATAGCTATATTCACACACCTTCTGGACAGACACAATTATTACTATACATAAGGACATCCTTGTTAGGATGAGTTTTCAAATGGAAGCACTAAACCCCACACAGGGGAATAAAATGTTATGATTGGTAAAGCAAAGCCTTAGATACATAATGATAAATCTCAAGTTTAGGGTATCTGGGGGCTGTTCAATCATTCCCATCTTCAGGTTTAAGAATGCTTTTCTTAAATAAAAGCAACTGAAAAGAATGAGACAGGCTGTGGCAAAAACATAAAGACATGGCAACCTACTGTAATCAAAGAGTAAGAGAACCCTGCTTAGCAGAATTACAGCTGGCTGGAAGTATCTGATTTTTCATCAGTCGTAACTGAAATTAGCAAACAGAAATACCAGTGAAAAAAATATCTGCACAACTTGAGTATGACTCCTTGGCCCTCTTCTAGCTGACCCTGGAAAAAGTGGGGAATTTGGAAAACACTCAACTTTTTTTCCTCTTCCCCATCACAGACTCTGAAAATAAGTCCAAGTCTTTATGTTCACAAGCCAGAAGACCTAATTACGTTGTAATTGACATTGTATATTCAGATGTGAAAAGGGTTTGGTGGTGGTGGAGAGGAGATGGGACTCCCCATGGCTTACTGGGGACAAAAAGGCCACACTTCCTGAGGTCCACTTTCAGGCTGCAGACTGTTCCCAGGAGAAGCCTCTTTCATGTTCTCTGAATTCCTTCCCAAACGTTCCTCTTTGTAAGAACTTAGGAAAATCCGTTTAAAATTGCTGAAAACTGAGCAGATGATGAAAATAAACCCTCAAAAAAGGAAGGCTGGAGAATAAGAAAGGATGGGCTTTTTCTAGCTGATTTTCTAGCAGGATTTATTGAAAGAGCCAGGCCATACAAGGCACCAAGGATTTTTTTGATAGGGCTGAGGAATTGTGCAGTGCTATGTCCTCTAAAGTTCAGTCTTAAGGACTGAGGCTGTCTACTTGTAATAACATGGATACCAATCTCTAGTTATAATATTACACTCAAACCACATCAATGTGTTTCCACCTGGGCCCTGAATGAAAGAATGAGTCATGTAATAACAGGTGCAGGGAAGTAGTCACACTATCCCACTTTAAACATCTAAATTATATCTAGCTAATCTCTCTCAGCTCCCTGTATATAAGCCTGAGTCCTGCTCTGAACTGCCCTCCCTTTCTCCTGGCCATATATGCACCCCAGGAGTGCTGGTCAGCTGGGTTAGCTGGCTAGGTTAGGTGCCTCCAGCATAGCAATGAATACCCCTAAAAGCTTGAACATGAGGCCCAAGCAAGAAAGCTTGCTAGCTCAGAAGGCAAAATCATATAGAAGGGTGTTAGCATATTATAAAGTGTGTGTAATCTCCCATTAATCAGAAATATTGCAGAGATGAAACTCACCAGTGAAGCAGAAGATGCTAATCAATAATGAGCCAGTAAAGACCTTGATCCATCATCTCCTTTTAATGGCTCCTATATTTGCACATTGAATTTTGACCAGAAGCAAATATACTTTTCCTTTGACAGTTTTTTCTGGAGGAGTAAAAGATAGAAAAGATATCCCTCTCTTGGCTGAATGCCTCCTGAAACACATTGGCCTTCCTTGACTCTAAAAACTAAATGTTTTTACCTTGCTGTGTCATCTTCTAACAGTCTTGTCATTAAGATTAAAACTTGAAATCACCTTCATTATATCTGATAGCTAAAATACTTATGGAGAGATTTAATTCATAATAGAAATCTTGCAACATATTCCAAATGAACAGCGTTGGAGTACAGCGTTATTTGGTAGCCATCAGGGTTATCATGGCTTGCATGAGCCTTCTCTCAAGGAGCTGGCAGTCTCAGGAAGTGAAAATTGTACCCAGGTGATCAGTGGAGTGTGTGGAGAGTGAGAGAGGACTGACTGGCCTAGGAAGGAGAGAGTTCTACAGGAACGACTGGAAATCAAACGTGGTAACAGGGAAAGACTGATCAAGGACCTCATAGATGTGGGGCTAAAAGTCAAAACACAGAATGGAAGGGTGCTGAAAATCTTGTATTAGCCAGATTTTATTAATTGCTTATTTTTAAAACACATGGGAAGGCATTTCTGAAGGATGAAAAGTATCCTTCTGCTCCTGAGAGACCCTGACATGGAACATTTCTCTACACGGTTTTGATGCAACTGCAGCTTTCTCCCATCTCCATGTCCACTCCTTCCACAGAGTGAATCACAGAGGGAATCAATTAGGTTATGACTATCACTGGGAGGCACAGTGGGGCTTCTGGGGCCATGGAAACTCACCAATCAAAATGGGAGAGGGATTAACTCATTTCATGCAAAGCAGAGGCAACACCAGATCCCTTCGGCAAGCCTGAATGACGATCACATGCACAGAGGCAACTGCAAGTGGAAGGAATCAAGGTTGTCTTAATCTCCAACCAGCCTTTCTCAGGGTACTGAAGTATCAGGAAGAACAAATCACACATTTAGTCACCTGAGCATGACTAAGAACCATAGGCCTTAGCAAACATTACAAGAGCTTTAGCAAGAGCTCTGAGGCAGGGTGGATAGCCCAGCTGTTGGTGCAATGGCATTCTTCAGCACGTCGGGTACATGAAATCCTGGTCTCCAAACAGTTAATAGCAAAAAAAAATTCAACCCAACCCCCTTGTCAGCACTCAAAGCTAAAGCAATTATTTCTCCAGCAGAAGAAATGTATGCAAGCTATAAAATGACAAGAACGTACATGATCTCATATTGGCTTTTATGATAAATATAGTTAAATTTACATTCTGTGCAATTTAAAGAAAACAAAAATGTCAAAAGTCTGCATCTTATCAACTTCCATAATCATTAGAAACCACTAAAAGATATATCTTAAACAGATGAAAGGAAGTAACGTCTTTCAATTTAATTAATGACTGCCTCAATTTAATTAATGACTAATCTACAGCTTTTAGGTGTGACAAAGCTGGAGACTGGACACACACACTCTTCTTGCATTATTTTCTCCTTATTACACCATATTTGACTGGGCGTCTTTTTGTATGGCATGTTTCCTACAATTGTCTTAACAATGTTGACCTCTTTTGTAAAAACCTGAAGGCATCTGCAGCAATTGTTCCTGAAGATGTGCTATCCAAAATGCTACCATTTCATGGCACTTCTTGAATGATAGAATAGAATTTTTTTGGTATATATTCATTTTTTTTCAAATGCTATAAAAGAAAGGAAAACAATCATGGCTAAGGCCATTTGTGAGATGGCATTAAAAGAGCCTACTCTGAGACAGATAAAAATAATGAGAATCTTTCTGTCAAGAAGGATTTAGAAAATATCACTAGCATTATTAAAATTTAATTTTTTACTGTGCTTTTTGGTTCCCCCTTTTCCAGTGATAATGAGCAGGACTGCACACCTCCACAATGCTAGTACTTGTTTTGAGCAATAAATTCAGCCTTCCAGTCTGAAGACATTTCAGACAACAATTTTGACTGCTATAGGCTTATTTTTCAACCTTTTCTGTGCTTTGAGTCTTCCTATAAAAACCAGTTCATAAGCTAATTTTCCACAAGGCCTTTGGAACAAATAAAAATCAATTTTTGCCCAACCGGTTCAGAGAAAACCTGGGAACAGTGAAGACAGAACAGTGAAAAATAAAAAGAATCGATGTATTCACAAATGGTTTACCTGATAGAGAACTATCAAATTAGTTGTCAGGAGATACTTGCCACTACGAAAGTATTTTCTTTTCAGCATGTTACAGTATTTCTATTAGGGGAGCAGAGAAGCCTCTACTTTGTCATGACCTCAGACACCTCTGTTTAACAGCCACGTCAAGCCTCCAAATATTTGGTAAAACCACAGGGCACAAAGTCACAGTGCAAGAGCCCTTGCAGGTCTTGCAACCAGAGGGACCTGCAAGTCCAACTGGCTTAGGGTGGGTGTAAATCTTCATGATCTCCTGGAAGGCACAAAGATTCCTGTCTCAGCCAAGGCAGGGAGACATGACCTCAGGCCAACCTTGTCGAGAGGAATTTGGTCCATCAAGAGAGGGAAAAAATCTTAAAAAACACCGCCCAGACTTCCCTCCTCTGTTAAAACCCCAAGTGTTCAGGAGCACACTGAAGACTAAGCAGTTTAATCTCTTGGACAGCAGAACACAAATTTCTCCAAAGATGGGAATCCCATTTGTAGACTTCAAAACTTTCAGAATCCCAAGGACAACTCAGACCACAGGCTTTAATATCGTGGCCCAATCCATTTCATCATCTTCTCCACTAAGTGGGCAAGTGTTCCCAAAACTGCCATACTGAGAAGGGATGGGATAGGTGCTCACGCTTGTCTGTCTGCAGCCAGAAAAAATATGTCTGGAAAATTGATTGAAAAACAGAATCTGCTTTTTAATACAAATTAACCACCACTGCTGTAGAAATAAAACAAATTTATAATTTACAAGCTTAAATATTAAGGAAGCTATTTTTAAGTAGCTATAATCTTCACTCTGGTATATAGCATTTTATACACTCCTTTATTTTTATGAGTTGGCGTTAGAATGCGACTCATTTTAACAGAAACAAAAAGGATTAACTATGTTACTCTGAAGTAAAGCTGCATATTACCTATTTAAAATATTGTAACACACCATGGAGACATCATTTCTAGGGCCAAACAAAACATTACTCAATGAAGAAATGGCATGAAATATAAAATATTCAGCAGAGGAAGGGTATTTGGAGCTAAGCAATTTCATTGCCAATAAACAGCATCATAATAAATGGTGCGCACACAGGAAGAAAATGTGTACCTGTTCTTCACTATTTGAGATGTAACACCTTAGTGTGGGAAACTAATAAAGATACTACTCTTCCACTAAGCACATGTAGGGAAAAACTAAAACCACCACACATTTTGATTCTGAATCTCTTACAACTGATGCTAATTTGCTTATGATATCTGCCTGATTTAGAGCTAATCTTCTGTAAATTAACTCCTAATGCTGTCTGAAATAATCCTCTTAATGCTGGTCTGTCTTGAGTACTTTATATCAAACACCATGAAATACACAAGCATACACAAGGCGTGCAGCATCTGTAGCGCTGTTGGCTGCTCAAGAGTATTTGCTGTGCCATGAAGGCACAAGCACTCTGCAGAGCTGTGGGGCCCTGGGGCAGCTTGGGGATGGCTCTGGTTGTCCCCTTGGAAGGGGACAGCAAGCCAGGGCCACATCCCACCACCTCCAGGCCACCAGAGAGAAGAGGAAGCTCTTTGTCTCTGGACAAAATGGTGCAGGGAGGTGCAGCTCCATGCTCCAGAGCTCCCACCTCCAGCAGCACATGATAACGAGAAAAAGTAAACTGCTCAGGCTTTGAGATTTCCGAGCAACGAGATCTGTGTTCAACAGCACTAATTATCAGCTGGAAGCTTAATCTGATAACGGGTTTGAAAAGATAGAGACAAACCATTTTGTTTCTGGAGGAAAATATTTTTAAGGATGTTGCTTCAGCATTGGCCAGCTTAATAATTATTGTCAGTGTGCTTATAACTCTGTATTCAAAAATATATTTTTTCTGCTAAGTCCACTGGAACGATTTTCTCCCCCAACATTAATTTAATGATAGAGCCAAAAACCTAATTGCTATTGGTGAGCAATGCAATATGAACACATTATTTTCTTGGGTTTTGAAACACAAATGGCAGACAAAACTTTGACTGAATGGACTTCTTTCTGTTTTAACAGACAGTTTATTGGCCTAGACTCCTACATATAACAAGCATAATTCCAAAAGCAATACATTTTTAATTGAAAGAATCATGTATTTTTACTATGTACAAGTAACTTTGTCAGGTAAAGGGCTTTTTAAACAATTTTAATACATGGAATGTTGTTTAGAAATTATATTCTCACCATAGCAAGTGCTTATAGGAGGCTATTAAATGAAAAAAAATCTATTTGAATTGTATTTTATTGTAACTTGCTTTTTTAATATATTAAAGAATAGATAAAGCACAGTGATCAGTGAGCTGTATGTGTCCAACAGCCCTTCAAGAGACTTGTGGAAATGTATAAAACAAGCAGTGATACAATCCTTTGCCAAACACTGTCATAAATTTTTTATTTGGCAGCTAACATTCTCACTAGCTTTCTTGGCAGCAATTGGGACCTTTAGCAAGAAAGGTGCAGGAGAAAAATACCTTGTTTAGAGATGTTTTCAACACTTTCTGGGATTTTTCAGAACTTCTGCCTGCAGCATATTTTACAACCACAGTCTCCAGTCACCTGATGAGTGGGTGGTGGTTTTAAACTTTTTTTTTTTTAATATAGAGAGCCTACTAGTTCCCTCTGGCCTTCAGCCTAGGATGTGAGTGTGTGGAGTGGAGCTGTATGTTCCACAGAGATACAAGTGGTTGCTCCTCTCTGTCTAGACAAAAAAACTTGAAATAATATCAGAATGTACCTTTCATTGCTCCTGATACTATCTGTATCTTATTCCCGGGTGACAGAGATAAATGAAAGTCAAACATATGCTGATTGCTTTTGCATTTTTATTGGGAGATCTCTGCAGAAGAGCTGGTCACAGGTGCAGCTGCCCTGGCCAGCCAGTGGGTTGCTGAGAAACAGAATTGGGAAATAGATTTCTGTGCCCAGGTCCAGAGGGTTTTTTTGGTTTGTTTTCCTTTAATATACTGAACTTAAAATCTGATGCACGGCCTTCCTCCAGGAGCCCAGATGTGCTGATGGATGTGCCTTACCAATTCACTTATGGAAAAGATTATTTTGTATTTTGCTATTTCATAATTTCAGACTGAAAATAAGATGAACCTATTTTACATCTCAGCAACTTCCTCCTAAACTTTCACAGCAGTAAGATACATTTCAGCTCTTCACATAAACAGAAAGGAAACAGTCTGTCTTCAACAGATGTGGACCAGGAAAAACACCTTTTCCCTATCTGCCTCAAATGAAAAAAGGATGAAATTTAGTTTTAGACAGCACAAATTGCTTTATACACAGGCCTAATTAAAGTAGTGCTGTTACAATTATAAACACAAACTGAAAGGCTTCCCCACAGCCTGTGCTCCAGTTTTGCCCGTCGTGTTTACCAGGGGCATCACCCCCCCGAGAACGTTTCAGAGCCCACACAGACATCTAGTGGCAGGTGAAAACACTGCACGGTGGCACCGCCACCTGGCACAGCTCCACGGGGACCTGAAGCCGTGCCAGGGGTGAGGTGAGCTAACTTTGCTAACACTGTGGCTGGGCAACCAAACAGGGAAAGATCTGCTCCCTCTGTGCCATCCCAGCAGTCATGGTGAGACAGCTGCTCTCGTTGCAACTCTGGCTTCCTAAATGTATGTTATTATTAATTCTCTTCAATTAAATCAGAGCTCCTTTTGTCTTTCTGAGTACCTTTAAATGTCTCTCTCCTCACTCCTACTTTATTTTACTTAAAAACTGCAGAGGTTAATTCTGTAACATCATTTGAAAGGTTCTCTGAGCGTGGCTATGCAGCCGACTGGAACACACCGGGGCAATGAGATTTTACAGACAGCAAAACACACACGATGAGAGAGTGCAGTCAATAATAAATTCTAAATGGTTGGAGGAGGAATATGACTTGCTCCACAGTCTGCATCAATCAATGGAAAGATGCCTAAAACTTCAGCAGGGTTTGAGTCCCACATCTGCAAAGGAGATCAAGCGCCACAGCTCTGCACAGAGTTGTAAGAGCTCAGTGCCCTGATTCTGCTCTGTTACACCATTTTAAATCAAGCAGTACTCAGTGGTGTCATAACCCTGTACATCTGTGTCAGACCCTGTGTTGCAAGGACAGACTTGATGCCAAGAATGCAAAACAGATGTTGCTTTCCTAATGTTTTCTTGTTGTCCTTTAAGTTGTTTTCATGGGGTTCTGTTTTCTTTTTGGGGAGTGAAACAGGTCGACAGGACTTTTCAGAGGGCAGACTGGAGGAATGCTTCTTCATCTTTCTTTTTATTTTGTGTGCATGTGTGAATATGCAGAGGCTTTGAGTTACAACTGGGAAAAAGTCTCTCTTTTTTTTTTTTAAGCTTCATTTGAGCTATGCTGAGTTCCCTTGGGGCAAAGTGAAAGGTAGCTATTTGTGGATGGGAAAAAGGGCTTTTGTGAACAGCAAAACTGCATCACCAAACAGCTTAAGAGAAAGATTTTTTGAAGTTATTTTTTACTACTACTTTAAGAGGAAACAGGGATAAATATATCTTTTTTGCATGTTGACTCATTAACAAATTTAGCAATAAACACCTTGCAATTAAGTCCACTAGTTTACTGCTGTCCAGAAGTTTCTCAATACTCTGCACAGAAGGTTTTGAAAAACACAGAACTAAGAAATGGTGAAGGCAAATCCCAACAGCTTGCTCAAGCAAATCTAGCCAAGGCTTAAACTCACTTCTGAACACTGAAATTTGAGATGCTGTATCAAATAAGCAGCTCTTTTTCCCTGAAGAGAAGAAACTGGGTGTAGCTAACCTAGTGCATAATAGGTTTATTCTCATTCACAAAACAGGAATTACTTTATGGCCCCAAAGTAAAACTAGCACAGAAATATACTGGCAGATTTGCTGCAGATGTGTGTTGTGACACGTATGCAGGGAATCTGCTATTAATCACACGCTAAGATTTTAATATTATGTAGGGTAATGCAGGCAATCATTATGGTGGAGGTTCTGGATGCATAACAGCCTAACCCACAAATGGGACTTTTAAATTTAACTCATTTGAGCTCACTCTCGCACTGCACCAGTTGAATTCCCTGGTTCATCCCCCCACTCTCCACTACATACATTTATTTCAATATCTATTGTGCCTTTCTTTTTGTGCTTGTGCTGAGCTTCTTTTCTTGCAACACGTGACAGTTGTTGGGGAAAGTGCAGCTTTCCAATTCTCCCGTTTGCCGGACTATGACAGGAATGTTCCTGTTAGAGGGGCTGTTTGTGAGACCCCTGGACACGTACCCAGCACAGGAAACAGTCTGGCTCGAATGCTGGAAAAGCCATTCTTCACCTGAATCCTTCAAAATTTGTGTCTGAACATAACTAGAACCTATGTATCCATACCCGGGCTAAGATTACTACGGACAATTATACCGTGGAAATGCATTATTCTGACAAAGCAATCAATCACGTTATTTCTCACAATTTCAGTTCACCCCTAAAATTTTCCTTACCTCCAAAGCCAGCTGGATATTATATTACTGAAGCTGTTGAAAGGGTGTAACACTAACCATGAAGCCAAAGGCCACTAAAACTATGCAATGCATAAATTTTTATTGTTTGCTCAGCATTGAAATCTCATTAGGGCTCATAACTCATCGGCGCACTGCAAACATTTGCATCTGCTGATCATGAGAACTTGGATGGAATGTACACCTTTGGCTAATTTACTTGTTACGTTTTTAGATGAGACTATGTTACTTTTTATTTTCTTTTAAAAAGTCCTTATGCAGTTGTGAGTCAAATGTCCACTTTTTAAACTGAATACATGAAAACTTTCATTTGCAGTTTCTCAAGGTTGTTCTGTTGCTGGCAATGTTCATGATCATCATTTTACAAAAGCTTCATTTGACTTAGTATTCAGGGTAGTCATTGTTTGAAAACTGTGCCCCATAGAGCATTTCACTTCATTCATCCTTTCTGTTTTATGCAGCCACATTTTAATTAGATTAAAATTTGTCCTCCAATTAGCTTTCATTAAAGTTTATAGATTACAGGAAAAATCTCCACTGAGTTGTGCTTCAAAACTGTGCCTTAAGTTTAAAATTAAATAACTGTGCAAATGAAGCGATTATGAAGATTATTACTATGCAAAAAACATCAGTCGTTCCTTGGTTTACTTATACATTTAACTCTGTAATTCATTTTGCCAACTTCAATACCTCTGTGTTCTCCAGAGTAGTCATCATAATAACACCTTACAGTTACAGGATACCTTTCATTACCAAGGATCCTTAGGGGCCTGATTCTGCATACCAGTATTCCTGTTGAAATCCCTGAAACTATTTGAGCAAGTGCTCCTTGCTGCATGTGAACCAGAACCCAAGTGCAGGTCAAATCCTGCTTTCAGATACCCACGTAGCGTTACTGCTGATCTGCGCAGCTCGGAATGCAAACCAGATATGAACATTATGTAAAAAGTCCTTCTGGGTGAGATGTGGCAGCTGTTTAATGGTGCATGGTTACAGGACTCACCTCTGTAAACGAGGGTGCGAGGACAGATACTTCCCCCACCCCCAGTTAAAATTGCAGAGAAAGCTGAGAATGTAATTATCCAAAGAGGAAGCGACTCAGTAGGACACAGGGGCTGGGGCTGCATCTCTGCTGTCACTCACGTCTTCAGATGTGACATTGCCAAGTATCGGATGCCCAGGCACTTATACCTCCTGCACATGCAAAGTCTACTATGTGCTGAAGGCAATATAAAGTTTACAGTTCACCAGGCTTATCCTACAACCAGAGCAGACATTTATTCAGGAGCAACCTCTTGGTGGAACACAAGGGACTCCACGTCGGAGCAGGGCACCACAGAAACGGATCTGTTCGCAGGAAATTCTCTCCCAATAGCAAGAGCTATAAATATATACATATAATTAAAAAAAAAAGAGAGATGCAGCCAACATCTTAAAACTAAAAATAGACACACTTGGGTTACAAAAACAGGGACCTGTCTTTGCTCTAGTAACATATTTCTGATAGGAGGAACACAGTATAAAACAACTACTTTACTACAAATGAAATGTAGTTCATTAGAATGGGAGAACTATTTCAGCAAAATGCAGGAGTGTAAAAAGCAGTTTTCCCTGTTTTTCATGTGCTAATTAGTTGAACAACCACTAGTAAGTCTTCACATCCCTGTGGTAACTAGTGTTATTCCTACTTCGCAGATGGCAGAGGTAAAGTTTAAGGCTGTCAAAGGCTAGAGGGGAGTTCATAGTTTAAATGCTCTGACTCAAGCCAAGACCATGTTTCCAAGATGCAAAGCAAACAGCAGCAGTACTAATTTTAGTAGTCAGGCTTAAGTCTGTCCCTTCCTCCACCTGTATTCCACCCCTTGGTGTTCACTTCTGCCATCTCGTTACAGCATGCCAACCTCAGTTGTGCTGACTCAACAGCTTGTGGGTCCATGTGATGAATCAGATCAAGGAATTGATCCAGGATAAAAAAAGAAAGAGAAAAATGAGAAGGGTGGAGAGGTGAGGAGAGATATTTTGCACTGGATCAATTAAATTTGAAGACATTGGCTGGAAAACAGAAGTGTCCATGTAAACAAGAAAGCAGCTGGATGCAGCATAGGGGCAGGAGTGAGTATTTTTGTGGGCAGGAGAGCCTGTTATTGATGTTGATGGTTTTGTACCACAGAACTGAGGTCGAAACCATTCTGAAATCATTCCATTTTTGTGTTTTAACTTTTTCATAACTCTTCTTCCATGTGCCTCTCTTTGCCTGTTTTGCTCTGAGGAAGAGCATAGTTACTCCACTCTACCTCTGCACAAGAAATATGCATAAGGAAATTCAGAAACTGCAAGTATTTGACTTTCCACAATTAAGGTCTGGAACACCAAGTTTGCCTTCTCAGTTACACTGACTATATTTCAGAAATACTGCTCCATTTCCTCAACAGAATTGCCATGTTTCATAAAATACAGACAAACTAGTCATGCTTTATGTCAAGGGTGCATTTACAAATAGTTTATAAAGGATTTAGATGATTAACCATATATTAAGACAGTTAATCAAATTTAAGAGGCTATTTTAGAATTCTACAGATCAAGCAGTTATTTATAATCCTTGTTATTGCTTTCTACCTTACATCCAACCCTAATGCACACCATTAGAATATTCTGCTAACTCTTTATCAATTATTTGTGCTAGCAGAAAAAATCCAAACAAAAGCCCCCCAAATCCTATCGTAAGGAAGAGGTTAGATAATTAGGACATTGAGACTCCTGGGCTAAATGAATTAGACCCAAGAATCAAATCTTTGGAGGTAATTAGCCTCTGCCATGATTTAGATACTTCAAGGTCCTTAAAAATCTCAGCCCTCATCACTGTGCACATGGGATTTAGGCAATTTTAAAAAGCTGGCAAAGTGTCATCTGAAAAGGCACAAATGCTGCAGTAACTGCAACAGCTGAGGAACACATATTTTCTTCAACAAACCATCAGCATCATGACAGGATGCTTAAAGCTTCAGTGCTTCATGCTGGTTGGGAAAAAAAAAGGGACAATGGAAAACTTGAGGAATGTTAAATTTAACTGTTATCCTTCCAAAATACAGTCTGCTCAGTTAGAACAGAATGAAAAGTTATTTCTTGTAATTTTATTCAGTCATTTGAAGCAGTGTCTTCTCTTTTTCATAGTTTTCACTTGGTACTGGGCATATAGAATGTTTTTAATGAGGAAATAACTACAGATTACTTTTTATTGTGGTATGATTTATATAGTTAAAAAAAATCTGTTCTGGAAGTATAGTGTATTTGGTGCTATTTTTGCCTAGGAATGGAAACTCGAACTGGAAATAGAGTCATTCATTCACACTTACAGGATGACATCCCGTTGACAGGCATGCAAACTTGGAAAGGTGCTACGCAGTCACTCTTAAAATACTACACTATATTTTTTTCCTTCTGAGCTTCAATTAAGAAAATGTTATAGAGGGATCAGTACTTTGTGAAGGCTAAGAGTTCATCATTTGCAAGAGATCCTCTTTCAGAAGTACAAAGACAGAAAAGTCAAGGCACTAACTACTAAATAAACTGTTTTCACAACAGAACTGGCACCTTCGAGCCCCTCTGCAGTGAGGTGCTGTGCTGTCAGGAGTTCTGTTCATTCACACTGTGATCTCAAAGAGCATTTCCCAGTCCTATCAGTAAGGTCATCAATCTTTTCTGCCAGGTAATCAGTTATTTGCCTTGGTTGTTTTTTTTTTTCCCAATTTGAGGAGAATGAAAATCATAAAAGGTGTGAAAATACAGTTGAGGTAGATAAACTTAGAGATTCTAACAGAGCTGGAATGCTGTTGGTGCTAACAAGCCCTGAGCAAGTGATCTGTGTCTGGCATGCTCTGCCAAACAAACTGCAATTACAGAAGAACCAAAAATAAAACAAGCAACTTTAGACCTTCTGAACGTGTGAGCATGGGCCTAAGAATCATATTTGCACTTGCTCCCATAGGCTTGCTTCCAAAAGACACACAAAACTGGAGGGACCTTTGTAATGGGAAGGAAGGAAGGAAAGTTTCCATTTGAGAGCTGGCATTTTGGAATGGCAGAAAGAGCAGCTGACCCCGGAGGCTCTTGGCCCTCAGTGTCAAATTCCTACAAGAGCAGCTCGTGAGACTTCGGCTGTATCATACCTGAATCAAAACGTCAGGGCTTGAATCCACACCACAAGTCATGCTCTCTGAAACTGAGGTACATAATCCTCTGGGCTTTGCTTTCTCTTGGGCTTTTCCACCCTTTTGCATGCCTCTGCAGCACCAATCGAGATGTCCTTCCCCTTTTTGTCTAAGAGACAAAACCTCAGCCAGGCCCAAATTTTAATGATTTCAAACGATGCGCTCTGTAACTTCCTTTGCAACAGCTTCCTTGTTTTCTGCTGGTTCTAAAAAACCCTTTGACCTGCTCATAAGAACACCATTTCTGTTTCTGTCATTCCAAATTAACAAATGAATGAGGAGAGAGAAACTCCCCTGTCACTCCAAACCTTCACCCTTCAAGTCCCCCTGCCTCATTGCAGCCCTGGTGCTCTAAAATAAAGGCAGCATTAATGGGCTGAAGTTTCAATGGGACATCAGCACTTACTTAAACGATATTCCCAATTCTGGGCTAACTGGCAGTGGGCAAGGGCAGGTATTTACTCTGTGCAGTCTCTTAGGATACAATGGATTTATGGCCGTCAATTCTGAACAACACCACTATTGTCTCTTCACATTCTATCTGCCTCCATTATTCATTTGTGTTGATTTTGATTGATGAAGACACTTTAAAAAGGAGGGGAGGAAGGAGGAGGGGGAGAGGAATACTTCAACTGTTTGGTTCCTAATTCCTGTAAATCTACAGTTCATACTGCAAGAGTACTACTCAAAAGAAATGTCAATCCTCACATTTTGGGAAGGGCTTTTTCCTTTTACCAGTCTCTCTTCTTTCTGAAAGAAGTGGGGTGCAAACAGCGCTTCCATGACATACCTAATCACCACAGGGGTGGCACATCACACTTCAATAAGCCAAGAAAATCAATGTTGTTTTTTTTAATGAAAAACTATTAAGACTTCCACAAAACCTCTTTTGCATATTTACTTCCTATGCCACAGCTAATTAAGTTTTAGAGCTGGTATGATATGTCAAAAATTGCTTGGATCACAGAATTGAACCCAAGAAGAGTAGATAAAATTTCTTCATTCAAAGTGAAAGCATCTGCTAGAAATCTGACTGTGTGGAAGTCATAAAGAAAAGGCCCAGCTTTGGCTTGTTTGCTTCCAAATAGATGGTATTTACTGACCTCTCATTAAAATAGCTTGACAGAATACAGATTATGAACCACCCAATACATTTCTTTCCAGGGGAGGCAGTGTCTGAGGCCTGGGGGTAAAGAGATTCCTGAGAGTCATGTAAATTCAGTTCACTCCTCTCAAAGTTTTAAATGAGCTTCTGAGGAAGCACTGCAAACTTGCCAAACTCTCTGCTTACTTATGGAAAAGAGAAGAGAAAGAAAAGAAAGAAAAGAAAGAAGAGAGAAAAGAAAGAGAGAAAGAGAGAAAGAGAGAGAAAGAGAGAAAGAGAGAGAAAGAGAGAAAGAGAGAGAAAGAGAGAAAGAGAGAGAAAGAGAGAAAGAGAGAGAAAGAGAGAAAGAGAGAGAAAGAGAGAAAGAGAGAGAAAGAGAGAAAGAGAGAGAAAGAGAGAAAGAGAGAGAAAGAGAGAAAGAGAGAGAAAGAGAGAAAGAGAGAGAAAGAGAGAAAGAGAGAGAAAGAGAGAAAGAGAGAGAAAGAGAGAAAGAGAGAGAAAGAGAGAAAGAGAGAGAAAGAGAGAAAGAGAGAGAAAGAGAGAAAGAGAGAGAAAGAGAGAAAGAGAGAGAAAGAGAGAAAGAGAGAGAAAGAGAGAAAGAGAGAGAAAGAGAGAAAGAAAGAAAGAAAGAGAGAGAGAAAGAAGGGATATTCACCACATGTTTGCATCTCTCCTGCTCAGAGACTTCCCCCAGCACATGCTGACTGCAACATTCAATGGACTGCCTGTAGCCAAGGGAAGCCCAGTACCCTCCTGAATATTTGGCCACAGGATTTCCTTACTAGTTCCACCCCTATTTGCACTTTAAATAGTATGAGCTATAATAAAGCAAGAGAAGCAGTGAAAAAAAAGGTCAGATAAATTTTTAATAAAATGGTGTTAGATGCCATAGTCACCACCACATTCAAAAATCAACCCCTCTATTGAAATTTTGGTGTCTAAAATGTTGGTGTTTCAAAATGACTGCAGACTAAGGAAGAAAGCTTTGCTGTCTCCTATTATCTCTGAAAATGTGGGCTTAGAAACATTACTTACAAAAAAGAAAACTTGACTTCCAAATAGAAATAGGTGATGGGAGGAAGAGTCTGTGGAACCGCTGAATACACAAAAGCTTGCTGCTTGACCACTCAGTCCGTTTTACAAAGCATAATTACATCTGCCTTTTTTAATATTATGTGGTTCATATTATTACTTTCTGTGCCATCTTTCATGTTTCAAGGGAGTAGGCTGCTACTAACTGGTGTTAGAATGAAACTAATTCTAATTACTCAGTATTTCTGCAGCTCCCTGAGACGGATACAAAATGTGTGTAAAATCATCCGGTTCTGTTTTTGAAACTCCCATCTTCACAATTTTGACTTTTCAAAATGATCTGCTCTTAATATAACATGAGTTGTCAAAGGCTGTCAAATAAACGATAAAACTCTCAGGAAATAAACATCTCTCCCCTAGTAGGTTTGTATATATTTCCGCAAAAGTAAAGAATTCTAAAAGTAAATAAACACGTGGGAGGATTAGAGAAGCAATAAACAAAAGCATTTCCTCATTTTCAGTTTAAGAAAATAGGAGCCTCTTTCCAACCACTGCCAGGAAATCCTAATGCACAGAGGTGAAGTTTGTACTAGCTAAAATGCTATTTCATGCTAGGGCATATGGACATGTATTCAGGCATACATGTACACACTGCACATACATCCCCAACCAAAATTTAAATCGGGTTTCTATGGTGCCATGATGGATTGACGGGCAGAGGATTTTAACACTCCTTTGGACCAACAGAGACGTGGGGGCTCCTTGCTGCAAGATGATAAAAACTAAACCTTTTAGTCCTAATGAAGGAGTTTACAGGATTCCTAATCCCTGCACCCCACCTCACTTCTCCTGCAGTCCTGCTGAAAGGTTTAAAACAGTCCCCAGCACTAACATGGTACAGAGCCTGTTGAACATGCTGATCTGCTCATGATTACTCTTTGCCACTGTAAAACAATCTAACTCCTCAAGTGAATGGAGTCTGTAGCAACAATGGTGTTATTGACTTGTTGCTCCAGCTCTATTTAGTTATTACCCTCGAGGCCACAATCAATAGACTTTGCACCAAGTCAGCCTAATAAATCCCAGGCTTTCACTGGAGCTTTGCCAGGAACTGCTAGAAAATCTATGGCAGTCAAACACTTAGAGTATGAATAACATAGAAAGCTGTACTGACAGCTGTATAAATTAATTAACAAGGAATGTTCTTACTCTTTTAAGAAGATCATAATGCACGTTTACCATGATTTAAGGAGTCACAGGTAGAGCAACAGAAAAATTACCTTTGTGCTTTCATTTAATATAAAAATCAGCTATGATTAAAACAAAACAGCTTCAGACTGCTTTTTCCTCCCTTTGATTATTGGACATGCAAAAATCTGCATTCCTATTACTGCTGTGGTCATTTAATTATTCCAAGTTTGATTTAAAAAGGAACTGAGCCCAGCAACCACTGACCACTCAGTGCAAATGGTGCTGGCATTTTAACCGGGTGAATGTCGACTGTTGTGTGCTGGTAACTGCAAGGGGGACTTAAATTGCGTTTGTAATGCAGTGATTAAAACAGAAACGAAAGGAAGGGGGAAAACACTTGTTCAAGAAGTAAGAGGTTGGTCACTAGTGAATTCCAGGTTCTTTCAGTTCCTTCTGTAATAAGCAAATATTCTGCAGACTCAGCTGCGAGGCGCCTGATCGCGGTGTCCGGAGACGCGCTGAACCCACTGTGGCAAGAGCTTGGTGCCAGCCCCGGAACAAAAGAACCTCCTTTCTGCACGTTGAAAACAAATGTAACAGATCAATAGGCTCTTACAACTGATTAGGTGCCCCAGTGGTACTTTCTGGGAGGGTTCAGCTTTCCTAACGAGGGTCACTGCTTTGCTGGGAAGTGAGAAGGGGCTTGGGCACCTGCCAGGCTGGCTCCCCACCAGTGGAGGTGGGCACAGCCTGGGGCAAAGACCAATGCCTGAGACCAAGTTGTGGCAGCCTTTGAGTTTTAGGGAAGGGAAGGAAGGCTTGGGCAACAAGGCAGAACTAAGCCATGCTGTTAGCATGGGAAAAATGAATGAAATCTGTCCCAGGCCTAGGCAGAACTGACCTCATGAGCGAGGTGAGGCAGGTCAGACCAACCTGTCCCATCTGAGGAGGGGGTAGCAAGCAGATAGGAGGCACAGACATTTCTGAGTGGAAAAGAAGGGGTGACCATGCTCTAAGGTGTCTTTCATCCTCCACAACCAGGAACAGACTTCAAGAAGCAACCATGAGAGGCAAACAGAAAGTGTACTGGCTGTCAATAATTGATACTCATTTTGCTCCTTTTGGGCTTTAGAGGCTCTTAAGAACCTCACTGGAAGCAAGGAGAATCTTTTTTTTTTTTCATTTGGGTGAACAGATTCTCAGGAATCAACAAGGGAAAACCCACTAAGCATTATCTCATGCTGGGATACTTGGTTTATCCATCCTTTCCAAAAGAAGGAAAAATCCTGGTTATTTAACTTGATAAGGAAAGAGGTCATGTTTGGGTCCCAACCCATAGGAGATGGACAACCCTGAAGATGGACAACCTTACCCTGAATGATTGGTAGCCATAGTTTTTAAAAAAATTAGATTTTCAATGGTCATTTTGATAGTGCTTGCTATCAGCAGAGAGGAAGGGATGAAGTTCATTTCACAGCTCTCAGTTCCTCTCCTCTATGGACAAATGCATTTAGTCTCAACTTTTAAATTTCAGGAACTTCAATGTTTCTAAGGATTGAGGAAGCAATTTCTATTGAAGTTTCCAAATTCAGTTTAAGTCCTCCTGCCCCCAAAGGACTCATGAACATTTTGGGAAAAAAAAAAAGCTATACTTTTCATTTAGAACATGACCTCAAATTTGGTGTTATTTGATTGCTTCTGAGTACTGCTCTTCCCTTCTCCTTTCCATTCCTTTTCCTTTTTAAATATGCCAAATTACTTTGTTTTAAAATACCCCTTTCTATAGAATAAAATGTAAAGCATACATGCATCAAATAAAAGAGCTGCTTGGGAATTAGGACATGTTTTCGAGAATAGTAAGTGAGGTGGAGAGTCAGAGTTTCTGAGGGCTCAGTCTTGTAAAAAAAAGGTTTAATTTTCATTATCAGATGAATATCTGTCCTTTTAAAACACAACTTTTCTTTAATAGGGTCAATTTCAGTACCCAAAATTGTGTCATCAAAAGCCCTATTCATATATGAAAATTTAGGATTCAGAATTCACTGAAAGTAATTTGAACCCACCAGGGATGTACCTGTATCCTTACAGCTCTTCTGGCAATGTACCATCAGAGGTGACCATTGTCTGGCACCTTGTTAGGAAAATGGAGTTACTCTGTGTTTGAGTAAAAAATCCTGCACAGTTCCTGGGTCCTGGGTCATCCTTGAAGTTTCTTGTGCCATGTGACTGTTTTTATTCACTGACTTTCTGAAGACTCAGTCAATCCCTGTGACATGTTGATGCAGTTTTTGTAATGAGGCAATAACGTACCTGGATTTTTCAAGCAGCTATTTCATATATGGTATTGAAACTCCTACACCTTCCTTTTGTGTGTGCAGACATGACAGAGGAGCTCAAACCTTAGCATGCATGCCAATTCCTGACCTGGCAGTAGGACACAACACACAGCAACACAAGGCTGGAAGCTCCATGAGTGGAAGGCAGGGACTGAACATCCAGGACCTGCCAAAAGCAACAGTGTTGGATCTAGTGCTGGCATCCTTTTTCTTTCTGAGCCAGTTTTGCAGCAAGCTCCACGACGCTGTCAGGAAGCACTCTGCTGCTGGAAGCTGCTCTGCTTTGCTGATGAGATTTAAAACTAAGCTCCTGGTCTTTTGGGAGTCGTTAAGGATCCTGAGATAAAAGTGAATCTCATTAGCCAATCTTAAGAAACTCATACGAACAGGGACTGCAGAAGGAGAAATAGCTGTTTATGAGCACAGCAATGCAGAATTTCATTAAGTTCTTGCCCATATTCTGCATCTGACCAATACAGAAGAAGACAACTACAGAGACACCAAAGGATTCCCAAACTCTCATTTCCTAACATCTTCAGAAATATTAATTATCAGTTTCACAGCATTATCCAGCCTACTTGCTTTTTTCTTCACTGCTCAGCTTCTTGATTGAGGCCCCCCTGGCCCCACTGCAGCCAGCTCTGCACACAGCTGGCACAGCTGGGTCGTGCCTGTCCTTGGCCCTCTTATTCAAGCCACAGTGTCACCCTGTGTAGTCCACCAGGAACTTTCTAGAGTGGAACCAACAGAGCAAGAAATGGCTTCCCAATTTGTTTCTACTGTGTAATTATACAATTTAAATTTTTTAATAAAACTATTAATCTTCAGCAAACAGGAGAAAAAATTACGATTATTTTGAAGACACCAATGAAGTGTAGGCTAAAAATCTGACCTTCTTTTTTCCTTGTCTCTTTCCCTGTTCATTGCACTGCATGCAAATCCCTCTCCCCTCTTCACAAGCTAATTTGATGGCCTTATTTTTAAGCATAGTAACAATCATCCATATTAGTAATCAAATAACAGCATTTTTCTCTAAGTACCTAGGTTTCTTCACTTCTACATGAAAAAGCACAGTAATTCCCAGGCATACAGCCACTGCAAGGCAGAACTTCCAAAAAATTGCATCACTCTTCATAGCACTGCCTGCTACACTACTCTGCAATTGCTTCTGCTCCTTGAAATAATCCCCTCTGAAATGGAGTTCTGGATTTTGGCGGGTGATAATCCCAGGGGGTACCACAGTGATAGCCAGCTATCCGTAACCAATAAATGTAAGCTTGCCAAAGCATCCTCTTCCTCTTTTTAGTTCTCTGATTTCCATATTCTTGAGAGCTGGCCCAGGAACCCTGGCCAACAGTAGACAGCCATATCATGGCACAGGTTTAGAGGATGAAGAGTGTAAATGGAAATACAGAGCAGTTGAAAAATTACATTTTAATTCAATTTTCTGAAAAACAGTCCCATACTTAAATGCACTTTGGACGAAGACCATAAAAGTTGTACAGCTTCTCTGGCTGCTTTTCTAAACTCAAATGTGTGCTATCTCACTTTAATCTTAACTGCTTCTTAAGGTGATAACACTGAACAATGTGAGTCTAGAATATATAGGCCAAACAAGAAGCAGGAAACATTTTACTTTCCAGCAAGTCTGCAGAGGTATAAGAAAAAGAAACACTCTTGAGCACTAGACTAGCACTGAACATAAATGATAACATTGTACAGGGCTGAGTTTTCAGTGATTTGTTCCTTTCTACCAAATGTTCTGCAGCTAATTGGCTCTGGAAGAGAATCCGTGCAAAGCTGGTATGCCCAGTCTGCTTTAATTGGGGTGGTGCCCACCAAGAGCTCCTCAGGATCAGGGCAAAGGCGTCCTCCAGCCAAGCGAGGCTCTTATTTACTTGTGTCGCTTCAAAATCTCAAGTCATGATAGACTGGATCAACCCAATCTAAATGTTTTCATCTGTTACACATGTGGAAAATGAGATACTGGCACACACACATAAAGCAGCTGTTTTCTAAGTGCAGTCCTTTAATGGCCTCAACACAGAGCACAGAGCAAGTGAATTAGTCCTCTGCCGATGGAGACTGAGTTACCTTCCCATGTCTGTGTAACATGGGAAAGGAAATTCAATGCCTGCTTTAAATGACAGAATTAAGCTAGATGTAACTTGCAAATTGATTAATTTTCTCAGCAGACTGAGATTGATCTGAATTTCCTCTTTTGTGCAGTAAGTATTCTACGCTTGTCCTGAAACAAGTTAGCTAAAGTAAATTAGTCAGCCAGGAATAAATTTAAAGGGACACTGACGGATCTAATTTAGCCCCAAATTAAGGATAAAAGTGAGAACAATACAAAATAAATATTAAAAAGTCAGCCTGGAAAAAAACCAATGCTTCTGTGAGACTTCTTATAAGGAAATAATTTCCATTTAAATAATATTCACAACCTGCAATCGAGTTCTGTGGTGAAGGTGAAATTTACTTCCAGTGAGGTGACACCAGCAAGTCCACTCAGCTCTTCAGCTGCAAACACCAGCAGCAAACAGAGCGCAACAAGCAAATGCAATATTTCTAACCAGTGATCCAGGCTCAGTTGTTGACAGTTTAAATACATTGCTATCTTGCTAGCATAATATTTTAGGGATCATCCATAAAAATTTCAAGTATTTTAAGAGGCACTTATGAGAGCAGACAATATGATCATTGCTGGTATGACTGCTTTATCCAGAGGTCCTCCTGAACTGCTATGCCAACTTGTGCGCTTGGAGATTCATGTGCCCACCATCAACTTCACCCACTTCCAGGGATTCTGCAAAGATGAAGCTCTGTGAGCCTTAAGACCTGACCTGGCATGACTGGACTAAAAAGATGAGTTCATTCACATACATTTAACAATAGTTTAACCTAACTGGTTTTGTGGCCATTTGAAACACTTCCCTGACCTTCTCCCTGTTTCAGATTCAGCGTCTGAACTGCATAGATATTAAAAAAAACCCAAACATTTTCAGATTGGTTCTGTTCAATGGCACTTTCCCACCTTGCTTTCCAGTCCTTCTTTGGTCACAAACCAATTTTAAGCTCACAGCACCTCCTGTGACGGGGACCCAGAAACATGGGTGCCCTGCTTGCTGTTGTATGAACAAGACACACAGCATCCATACCCTAAATGATCAGACACCCCTCATTAGATCTCAAGTTGCTAACTGAGATCAGAACTTTCATATTTTATTTTATTTATGAGACACTTTAAGATAGTAAATAAAACCTGATGTGCTGAATAAAAAAAAAAAGACAAAGGAATGACAACAGCAACTGAAGTTCCTTGTGGGGGAAGCACCACAGAACACAACATTATCCATGGCTGCATGGCTGCAATAAATCAGAGTTGAAAAGAGTTTAATAAGGCCATTGAGTAAAAGGTAGAAAAAGGAAGTGTAAGGGCAGTTCTTATAGCAAGAAGTAAATTGATTATATCACCCTGATGGTGATAAATATGGTGATATCAGCTGCCTTGTTGCTCAACTGGATGAAATTGCACGTATTTCACCAGCCTATGGGATTAAAACCTGGAGGTGACAAATTGAATTGGCATTAAGAATAATGTTTGCCTTTGTAATTTTTTTTTCTCAAGAAACTTACTATATTGAATGGGACAAAACTTACATTTAAAGGAAGGCTTTATTTGTCACACATATGATCTTAACTCAATAAACCAAACAAGGCTTTTCTCTCTCCCTAAATCAGTATAATAATGGTAGTTTTGTTTAAGCTGCTTGTTTATACAAGAGCCTGTAGATATATAGACCTTAGGCTAATCCTATTGCTGAAAGTAAGACCTAAATGAAAACAAATCTTAACCAGCAGATCTCTATTTTAAAGACAGCTCTATTCAAATCAGCTATGCTGATTATACTCTGAGATAACCCACACACCATTTAAGGTTGATCACTTTAGCAAACATGAGCTTTGTGCTGCAATTTTCTAGTCTTTTATTTTCCAGGATAGCAAAGACCCCCACAACGACTTCATTAGAGACTTAAACAACTTCAGGCCAACACATTCTTTGGGGAGAAAGAAATAGATGCAAAAGCTCAATTTAAAATCTCTGTGTTAGATTCTCCAACAATGTTGGATTTTAGTATTGAAGAGCAGGTTCCATTTTCTCTTTTTCTCTGTCATGCACACACTAATCAGAACACAAAGTGCTGGCACCTTGACTTTTTCTGGTCCAGATCTACATAAAATTCATGAAAGCGATGTGCAGAAACCTGACTGTGGTTTTACCCTTCCCAAACAAAATATTTTTCTAAGGAATACATAATATCTATCAGGGGTACAGTGGAGAGCAGGAATAAGGGAAACTGAAAAGAGAAATATCTTTTAAAAGCCAACAAAAATATTTTTTAAATTTATTTTTCAGTGTGAAACAAAAGCCCTCTACCAGAAGAACATTGTTAAATGCTTGTCTTCTGCAAATACATTGGTAGGGTCCATCTCTTTCCATGCACTCGTTGCTTGCGAGTGGATTTAATCTTTAAAAGAAACTTAATTTTCTCTGTGAAAACAAATGTTCTCAGAAGAGAACTGATAAAACTCTAAATGTAACATGGTCAACTTCCATTTTCCCCCTTCCTCTACCTTTTCTACTGAAGTGGACAGAAACAGGCGCCCCTGAAGCAGTCAAAGGACTGGCCCTCAATGATTGACCAAAGCCAACAGAGCCCAGTGCCACCAACGGTGGCTTTAGCACTCCCTGCAACCCTACAGTTCCCTGTGATCTGCTCAGAGGAGTCTGGAGTCCTTTCTTAAATACACGTGCATGGATTTGTTTGTGGTTTCTGCAGAAGAAATATTGCCCCAGGTTGTACTAAGTTCTGGAAAGAGTTTTCAGTGGCAATTTTTGTTTGCTGGAAAGAAAAGCTCTGTGCTCTTGATAACCCCTACTCCCCCAACAAAGAGGTTGCATGAGAAACCCTCTGCTATGGCCAACAGAGAGGTGGGAAAACTGCTGTCAAGCTGCCTGGCCCTCTGCCCCTCCCTGAACCCCTTCCAGGCTGCACACGCACCAGGAGGAATGACCGGGCTTGCACTCCCTGCTCACCACAAACTCCATTGCTGCAGCAAAAGCACAAGTTTTAACAAGTCTGCTGACTTCAATAGCAGCATTTACTAACACAACACATGTCCAGCAAGTCAGGAGCTCTTTAGAGCAAGGATTACAGATCTCCAAGGAAAAATAAAGTCTAAACAAGGGAGGTGATGGGCTGACTCTGAAAGGACAGATGATTTGGGTCAGATGTGCATTAAAAGCTTCAAAAGTCATATTGCTTTTTCTCTTAAACCCTTTGTTTATATGTTCAACCCTGCCTTACCCTTCTGTTTCTACCTAAGATCTTACTTCTTCCTCTGTACCTGAGGCCTCTTACCCTCTCTGTTTCCCTTCCTTTTCTGGCTCCCACTCCTTGTTACCATAAACCAGTTTGTTTCCCACTCTTTTTTACTCTTTTGTTTACCCTAAATCTTTTTAAAGATTATTTCCTCTCCCAACTCTCCCCAATAAATCCACTAAGTGAAGTGATGAATTCATTGTGCTCCAGCAACGTGCCACAGCCACTTTTTGAAAGAAAGCGGTGACATTTCATTGCATATGGGGGATATGAAGGGGCTGAAAGAAGTGGCTTTGCCTGCAGCCAAGCTTCCATTCAAGGCTGCACCTCTGAGTCTCAAAAACAACATTTAACTCACTACATTGCTCACTTGGCACCTCTTGTTGGCCAGTGATTGGATTTAAAACTGAGGGCTGAGGGGCTCTCTTTGGATTATCTCGTCTAGCTAACCGTGGGTAATCAGGAAATGTGCACAGAGTAGAAAGACAGTTATTGCTGTGTGTAACCAGTTACAACTCTTCTAACTCAGTATCCAAGACTGAACATGTCAAAGTAAAGTTCAAGTATACCACGTGACAGCCTACCTCCTCCTGGAAGGAAGTGCCCAAGGAAGTTTCACCTCAATTCTAAATATTAGACATTATCTAACACCTTTCAAAAGTGAGGTTTTATCTCCTCAGTGCTCTCTTTGTTTGTATTAGCTACAATAATGCTAGATATTTTTTGTTATCTACATAAATGTCTAATCCCTCATTCAGTTTTGTAAATTCTTGGCTCCAGTGAATTCCAGTGGCAATGAACCCTTATTTCACATTGTGTGAAATAGCAGGTCTGGTTTTGGGAGCTAAGCAAAAGCTGGAAGCTTGTTGATATGGAAAGATATTTTTAATTGGGAGAGGAATAATTTAAAAAACACCAACCTGTACATATCTTAGTTCTCTGTTAGGTTGATGATGTGACAATTTATTAAGTTTTCTCAACTCTTTGGTCCAGTTGTAAGTCAGAAGAAAAAAAGGAAGCTGGCAATTCTGGTAAGAGCCATGCCACTGAAAGAGTGGTGCAGATATTATTCTTCTTCTTGACTTATTTATACACATCATTTGTCTGTTTCTTGATAAATGAATTTTCTGGACAGCATTGCTCTTATGGCACATCAAGGCTCATGAACACAGTACACCAGGGGAAATAAGAAATGGATTTTATTAAGTTTATTAGCAGCTAAAAACATGATACTTCAAGGCTGGAAGTAAAGTAATCCACCTACACAATTTGAGTGGAATGAACATTTGGCTTCAACTACAGCTCATATGTAAAATATAAATCCAGTTTCTCCATTGGAAATCCTCTGGGGTTTGGTTTTACACTACCTTGATCAAACTAAGAATTAAAGTTCAAGCTGGCTTCCATTCCCACATGGCAACATGACCTACATGTTTGTATTAGTGGTGCTACTCCTTTCATACCCTTCTTCATATCAGTATTTCCCCCAGCCTCTCTTTTTTTTCTCTTCCTTTCCCTTCTTTCAAAGTTAAAGTAAGTTTTAACACTATACAGACAATATATTGTGCAGAAAATGGAAAAAGTATTTAAAGAAACTTATTATAGAATGAGCTACTTCTAAATAAGGTCCATCACTAAGAATCACAAATGGACAAGTTGCTACCAGAAACAAATGAAGCAAGAAAAAAAATCAATCATTTTTGCAAGAGAATTCTGAAGCTCAGTATGGTTGCTGTCAACCTCAACACAGAGGAAATCTCAGAGCTGCATGGTCAAGGCCATACTGGAGAAAATGGACTTGAGAGAACCAGGACTTCTGGGTTCAGACCTGCCCCAGACACCCAGTGTGCCTCTTGTGGTTACCTCTGTGCCAGAACTTTTCCATCTGGAAAATGAAAGCAAAGCTCATCTCCCACAAAGGGATGGAGCAGGGCTTAGCCCACACCTACAGGGCTCTGAAGCTCTGGGATGAGCTCCTCACACACCTATTACCTGCAATAATCTGTAGTGGCACATATTGACTTCTACATTACCAGAAGAAGACAGACCTGATTTCTTCTCAGATCTCACTCCTTGTATCCTGGAAAGCAGCTCCAAAGCAGAAAGCAGTGTTGCTGGTGTTCTCACTGCAAGACTTTCACACCAAGATTGTTGCTCTGATGGCTTTGCCACTCAGCTCACACACTTCACTGCCCCTTAGCCAGAAGGGGCCCTGTTAAAAGGCAGCTCAGGCAGGCTGAGGTCTCCAAGATGTCCAGAATGGCTCAGATTAGTTCTATCCACTAATGTATCTCCAAGTTGCTGTTATTTCCATTGAAACTGAAAGCCCCTGATTAGCATGGAATAGTATGGGCTCCAGTCAGAGGACATGCCCCACTGACTGAGGAAGCAATGGCTCTGATAATCCAGTTCACCTTCTCCTTATTCCAAGGTGTGTAGGCTTCAGTAAATACTCTTCCAAAAGCCACTATTTTGAGAGCAAACGGGATCTAAATTGACAGATAGGCAGGAGACCACATCTGGATACCAAATGAGATAAAAGCAAGGAGGAACAATTGCCTGGACTGAATGTTGCACCAGTGGAGTGCAGGGACACAATAACCAACTTCTATAAATGCCCTGCCTGTGAACAAGAGGGAGTTAAATCAGCTAATCACGTATGCCATCACAGGATGGGTACTACAGGGCAGCTCAGAGAGTCAAACAGGCAGTGATCACTCCTTATCTATAAAAGCAGCCATGTTTTAATATATGGTGCTTTACCCCACCCTTTTCAGAAAAGATTGATAAGCCAAATGATGAAGCTTTAATGAGCTTAATTGCAAATGCCTTATGTTCTTGCATTGTTGCCAAACAGCTACTTCAACATCCAGCAGTTTACTTAATAACTCCCCCCTCCTTTTCCCTACCCCCTCCAAGCCCAGTAACGTAATTATTCCTGTGGCAACCCCCCTATTTCACTTCTCTTTATTTATTTCCCTTCTCCCCCTCCCTGAATTACTGTAAATGGGTATCTTTGAAAGGAGGGTGGCAGGCAGCTTTTGGTACAGGGCTCACCAAGGAGCCCTCCATCAAAGGGCCCTTTGTGAGCATGCCCTGGACCGAGGCCAATCAGATCATCTTGCTGTCTGTCTCTGAAGAAAATTCGCCCCTGGTATGCAAGCCAAGCCAAGAGCGTAGACAGGGTGACTGCACTCCTAGTCCAACCTGTCTTAGCTGAGTGAAAAAATGCTGAAGGGAAAATTACCTGTTTGGCTCCAGACTGAATTAACTTTTTAATATACAAGTATGTTTATTATTTTTCCTTAAAAGTGCCTGCCTATCTAATATATTCATTAATGTTATCTGGTCAGTTTGCTTGAAATATTATGAAAAATGTGCAAATGCAATAAGGTGACAGTGCTTGGAGGCAAAGCAAGATGTATTTTCTAATTATATGACAGAAAACAACATTGTTATTAACAAATGACAGTGCAGAGTAATCTTCTTATGTCCAGGCTAGAGCATGCTAGGATGCCTTGCTCCTCATATCCAGAATATCAGGAGAAGTGGATGGCCTTGACACCAAGCTCTTTCCCATGCACTGACCACCACAAATCCTCAGCATCAAACCTCCACCAAACTCTCCCGGAGCCAGCTTTCCCAGTTTCCCAGAGACACCGCCTCTCTTCCCCAGCAGATCCTCCTGCTCTGTCCTGTGCCCTCCCAGCCGAGGGGCTCTCCACTCCATACTCAGAAATGTTGCATTTTCGCCACCCTTCAGCTGCTTGCTAAGTCTCCTAAGAGATTTGCCTGTAATAGCTCGGACTGTAGAGGGAGTGCAGAGGTTTTGCCAGCCCTCAGTTCTTGCTCCTCTTCCCTTGGTCTGCCTGACTCCCCCAGCCCCTGCTCCTATCTCGAATTCCTCCCTCTGCTGCCACTTCCTCTCGCAGCTTCTTCCTGCTCCCTGTGTGCTCTTGACTCTTTTGTTCCCCCTTTTAGAAACACCTTGTAAGTGCCAGACAGGAATTTCCCGACACTATGTCCTGCATTAAGCAAGCGATAATGGCAGAAACAATAGAGAATTATGTCAGTAGGGTGCCCTAACAAAAGAGCAGAATTTAAATGAGGACACAGCTTTGGTCTTTGGAATTTGTCCACTATAAATGACTCTTCTTATTTTATTAGCATGTCTAGTTTAAGTGGAACACATTGTAATTTTAAATGGACAATAATAAAGAAGGATCATATGTCCCATTCTTACATGTGCACTTAACATTCCCTGGGGGTTCTTTCCGCCTGCCATCCCCTCTCTTTTCCCCATCACAGCCCTTCGTATTTCTCACTATATTTAACTATCTCTTTAAAACTTGCTTTTTTGCTCCTAGGACAAGCCAAAGCTTCTAATCCAGAGCTGTGTAAAGAAAATATAAAGTAGATTGTAGAACTACAGCCAACTGCTTGTGCACCACCCCTGCTCACAAAATGTTTTGCAAATATTGTAGAAGAAAACTCAAATTACAGACTGTATTTACAAAAACAGTTGACCTCAAACTTATACTCCTTTTTCCTCTCTGAAAATTTAAATGACATTAGGGTCCCTATATTCCTCTCTTAGTCCTGCTTCAAACAACAATCTGCCAGGCTTTCAAAGCTGGCCATCACCTGGCAGGAGCAAGGTTATTTAAAAGTAGCCCCTTAAGCAGCCATTCCTTCCTAAAGAGCTGTGCTGGTGTCAAGGATTTCAGGCTACACCACAGGTTTTGCAAACTAATTCAAGTTAAAACAGCCACTGACTTAAAATAAGTCTGCCTCCTTGACAATGTAGTTCCATGACCAGTTGAACTTCACAAAAGAAAGTCACACCATGGATAGAAAACTGTGTCCAACATGTCCATTGGCCCTACTTACAGTGGAAGTTATACTCATGAAATGAAAGACTAAGTTTCCTAAATTTCTGTGCAGTAAAAAACTAGTTACTACATTCCTAGTAATATTTTCACTTATTTCTCTTCCCCGTATTTCTTCACAAGCTACTGTCACCTGCAACAAGAAAATACTGACGGATTAAATGGAGTTGTGCAAGACAATCTTTCCAAGATGAATTGCAGGAGTAGGCTCAGAAGTGTCATTCTGTAGCCTAGATATTGTTTTTTAATTGTGATTCTGACTGCTTTCTTGACCATCAACACAGCCCTTACTTACCCCATGTCTTGATTTTGCAATTGGTTATCAAGCAAATGAAAATGCTGTTAATAAGTCTGAAAAAAAAAATTTCTTCTGTAGAAGATGCAAGCCCATGCAATGGTTTAGTGCTGTTAACTTTCAGAAACATTTGGTTTAAAAATGATGTTCTACAGTGTTCTTGCTTTTCATTCATTGGACTGTAGGTTACAGCCAGGAAGATCTGTCATTTTTTTTTGCTGCACATGACAGGCTCAGTTTACTTTAACTATGATCAGTTTTACCAGGCCCTGAAAAAGTTACACCAAACACAACCTTGTTTTTCTTCTAGCAGTATGCAAGAAGAATAATTTTTACATACCCTACCCCTTTTTCCCCCCCTGCAGCCTGCAACAGTGCCAAGAAGTATTTCAGATGAGGTAGAAGCAGAATTGAATAATTTTAGAAGCCTTAAATCAAGCTGGCCAGTATCAAAATACTCTGATTTCTGAAGCACTCATTGGAATTTAAGGGGTCTTCCTGGAATTAATCATTCTGGCACAAGACACAACCACACACCAACTTTCTTCTATGCACTAATTTGTCATAGAAATCTCTTCCCTTGACATTGTCTCTGGTGCCAATAGATGACAGTTGAGAGAATATATGTAAAAACAGCCACAGACTAAGCAAGCTACAGATTACAGAATGAAGAACAGTCCAAAAATTCTGCATTAAACCATAAAAACAAAAAAAAAGAAACTTGTCTTTTCCTAGAGATAAAGATTTCTGCTGCAAACATTAGTTTTCCATTTCCCAGATGTGGCTTTATAAAAGGATGCACTACTTATAAAAAGACACATGAGTAATAGCTATTTACTGCTAATTTTGCTTCCTGTAGGGATTTGCTCCTTGCTGTGATCTCACATGTTCAGGGATTGTGTGTCCCAACTGGAACCTGCTTAGCCTACAGCCCAGTGATACGAAGAGAATGGAAAAAGCCCTTGAGCTGCAGCCTGTTGGCACTGCCTCTGCCAAAGGCGGGTGAAGAAATGACGCTGACAGTCTGAAGGCGGGACGTGTCTCCACCAACCGTGGACGTGCAGGACTACCACAGGACATGGCATCTGCTGACCTGGACTTTCCAATAGATGTGGCCTTTTTAATCTTGTTCTAGGTCTGCCATGAAAGAGCAGTGAAAGCACACTGCTGTTACAGTCCCTGGGGAAAGTGTCCTCCTGCAGCTGCTCCCTCTCAGCTATCGGCTGTAAGTCCTGTAGAAGGAGCAGTGCTCATTTCAGCACCACCAAGCCCTACACTGGCACACAGCTGTGGCTGCTCCTTGTTTGACTTGGCCATCCAAGAGCTCTAAGGCCCTTAAACAGAATCCTAAAACATGGATACTGTAAATATAAAAGGGAAAGAGCATTTGGGCTACCAGGAAACACCCATGGGAAATGT
>VZRX01007303.1:282475-439797 GCA_013398075.1 Notiomystis cincta | reverse complement strand
GTGATACACACCTCATAAAGGCAGGGGAGCCTCTTCAAAGCAGTCACACAGGTTGGCCCAGAACCAGGGCCTTTGCTGCAATAGCACTTGGTGCCATTGGAACAGCTGCAGAAGTAGCTAGGCTGTTNTGTAGTGGCTATCCATTTAGGGATATAAATTTTACTTGTGTCCTGGAACAGGAACATGAAACAACTAAGTTTCACAAAACTCCTGTAAGACAAATTCCATACCACCCCCAATTTTAAAGGCAGAGACAAATGAAGTCAATATCAAACCCAGGGTGTGCACGAAGAGCTTCTACCCCTGTGTTCAAACCACAAGATAATTCCTCTCCTTTCAGGCCCTGATCCAGAGCAAATCAGTTGGAGTCCTTCTATTGAGTCCTCAATCAGCAGTGTAATCACTTTAGCATGTGTCAGGATTAAAACCAGCCCTCCAAATAAGACCATGTCTACACTGCAAATGCCTTACTGATAAAGGAATACCAGCACAGTAAACAGACAAAGCATTCCTGGGGCGGTGTAAACTTACACTGGCAAATCTGCTCTTTGTAGCGGTACAGTAAAATCATCCCCGCAAGCAAAACAAGCACCATTTTGAGGTATAATTGCATCTACATGTGTAGTGTTTGCTCACTGAGAGGTGTCAGTCTGACCAGAACAGCTGTGCTGATAGAAATCTGCAGCACAGACCTGGCCTTATTTAAAAAAAAAAGTTTTGAGCAATTAATAACAATCAACATTGACTCTCTGTTCAAAGTGGTGTCAGTTTGGCTCTTCAGAGGTTTACACAAATTGGTTGATTTAAGAAAGAGAAAAGAAAGGAATTTAACATGGTTACATGGACTTGCCTTGGCTGGTATTTTGAAGAGTGTAAAGCTATGGAAATCAGATCTACTGTGTGGAAACACCATTTCTGGACACAAAGCCAGGCTTTGTGAGTTTACAGCTAGATTTTTCCAAGACCCTATTCAGCAAAGTCCTGTAGTCATAGCCTGCTAGTTCCACAGATGGGGGAGAATGGTGACGTGGAAGAGATCTCCCACATGGCCAGCCTCTCTCCAAGGCCCTAAGGACACACTGCCTCTTGCTGCACCTACAGATAACTCTGTATCACCTTCTGCTCTCAGAAGTGAGAGTTTGAGATTGGGGGGGAAAAAAAAGAAAGAAGAATACAGGGAAGGTACAAGGAATACAAATGCAAACAGCCAAAAATGAGGCAAAAATCTGGCTGGGAAAATTCTTTGGAGGGAAAACGCTTCTCCTGAGAAGCCTTTGAAACACAAGAAAAATCATAGCTTAGCCCAAAAAGTTCCTTTCCATCCTTGGACCACTCTGTTTGCTCATATTTCCACATTAGGTGCAATTCCTGTTTTGACAGGATCAACTTGAACTTGATCCAGATTTGACTTGATGATGTGAGATCTGATAAAATGATGCAAGGAAATCCTAATTTAACAACCAATGCCTTGAATCACATTTCCTTACCCCCAGCAGAATCCAATTGTGATAACCTAATACGAGCTGCCTCCTCTCTGCTCCTTTGCATGTGCCTAATGCAATCACTGCTCTGCTGAGCCTCGTGTTCACCCCTGACCTGTCTGCTCCCTCCACTCCCTCCTGCACTGATCCAACAGGGTGTCTGATTTATTCCCCTCCTGCTCCTGGCCTCCTCCTTTGCTGGATTCTCAGCAGCCAAAAGGCTCATTTCCCTGTGGTGTCTTTGCAGACACCACCTCTAATCCTTCATTTCTGTCATGTCCCCCTCCTCTATGGGGGTAATCTTTCTGAGTCTCCATTCTTTCATCCACTCAAAGACCAGTTTTACTTGCCTTTTCATTACCCTCCACCAATTTACAACTGAAGAACCTTTTCTGACTCAGGAGCTGGAGAAGACATCCCAGTGATGCTCTCACAGCCCCTTCTGACTCACCTAAGCACTGGCACTTCTCTTTCTTTCCATACTGATACCCAGACTATCTTTCTATGCCAGCATAACTCATCTTTCCCTCCCTTGTTCCCACAAGGCAGAATTAGTTAAATAAACAGACAAAACCTAGAAAGTTCGCAATCTCTTGTTTAGTACAGACTTTCTCTCCTTAGCTTCAAATTTTTCCAAATTGTCCAGAATTAATCAGGTACAGACAACTTCTCTATTCCCATACTCTAATCAGAAGTGCTCACTCGCTAAGCAGCACTTCAAATTCTCTTCTTTAAAACACCACACTTCATTCCTGTGTGAAGCACACAGCCCCCATTCCCTGGCAGAGACACAGCCTGAACACCTACCCTGGAGGAAGATGAAAAATGAGATGGCTGTTTCCTAGCTGTGCATACTTGAGAAAGAAATATGTATTTTCTTCCCTCCCTTTTGCCTTGCTGAGCTTGTTGCAGTTGTGATGACATGTCGGAGGTGATTAGGCACTCAGTTTCGATGACACACATAACTTATCCATGTGGCCAATAAAACCTCCACACAACACCTCCCCATCCACCTCTATAGATCCTCTTGATTCCTACCCCAGGCTTCAACACCCAGGAAAGTTATTTATGCCTAAGTGAATTAGCTTGCTAAGAATTTCTTAAGTGGAGTGCAGTGAGCCAGCAGTTTTCTTCCACAAATGAGAAAATAAGTAAAGGGCTCTCAGAGATCAGTGCTGCTGAAAACAAATTGGCACAGCTAATTTTGGCCTGACAAGTGCACTAAGGATTCTCTACATTTCCCATACAGGTCAAGCTTATCGGTTCACACTTGTTAGTGCAAAAATCTCTTTTCCTATCTTTGTTTCTGCCACTTCTCTTATCCTGTCACTCTCCTGCAATAAGTGCACTGGCTGGGCACTTCAGTAGCCATTTTTGCAAACACTCTTATTCCATTACAGAAAGATATTCACATGTACACACAAATGACAGTAGACTTCAGTGTAGTGCTTATCACAGAGAAAGGACAAGACAGCCTAGTGTACCTTCTGCATTTCATGCTGCCTTACACAAAGTGATCTTTTTCAGCAGCTTCTCTTCTGGAAGAGACAGGCAACACTTCAACTGAATCCTTTAAAAAAAATATCTGCATGCAAAGGACAGAGAGAGGGAGGGGGAAAAGTTATCCATTAAGATAGATTAACTGCAAAGGTAGCACTTGTAATTTCCTCTCACTTTTAAGCCTGTGGGTTATGGACTTGACCAGGGTTGGATTGTCCTGTGTTTCAAGTTTGGGGCTGTTACGTTGCCTGACTGTGGGTGGAGCACACCAACCTGCTGACCAAGTTCTTTCCTTTCCAAAGCATGGAAAAAGAAACCAAAGAAACAAAAACTGGCCAGGGATTTTGAAGGGAGGCACCCGAATTTAACAGGATTGGGATTTGCAGATGGGAAGTGTTTTACTGAGTCTTACAACTCCTGGGAGACTGGATATTTGCTGAATCACACAGCAATAGGTCAAAGGGACTCTGCTGGACATAGTCTGAATTTGGTGCTGATCCAGCTATTTCAAAACACTGCTTGCAGTCTCAAGGGAAGTATAGAACTGGCAGAAGGGTGGAGATGGAGAGCCCTGCTGGGAAGAGAGCTCTTCTAGGTACATATTAGGACCATAGGCAGCACCATGAGGGATCTCCATGGGATGTGGAAGTTTGTGTTACGGTTCCCTGGACCTCCTCAGTGGTAGACGAGATTGTCTAAACCTCCACAAGTGAACGAAAACCACAGAGGCAGTATGTGTGACATTTTTCCTTCAAATTCAAATCATTCTATGGCCCATTTTTCCACTGAGTGAGTCAAAAGTGCTAACCACAGCTCCCATAGGAAAGCAGAAGTCAAGCATTGGGCAAGGCTCGTTTCTGAAACTGATTTTAGCATTTGCTTGATCCAAAGCAATAATTTGAAGTCAAGTAGAGGCATTTTTCTTTTTAAGTAATGAATGTTTAGCACTGGAGCAGCTTATGGAGATGACTGCTTTCCCATCAATGCTCCCTTCTTTCCCATTTTTCATGCCCAGGGCAATGCCAGCAGTTGTCCTCTACTGTAGATTTTGAAGCTTGATAAAGGTATGCAATAAGGTCTAGTTGGCATGCAGGCTGATTCTGTTTCTACATAAACACCCTAGCAGTGCAATATGGATAGTTGTAGCATCTTTGATGCTCTCAGTTTTGGGAGTAGAAATAAACTTTGACAGAAGAGAAAGTAAGGTTTACTCCATGTAACAGAAAAAGTCACTCTACAAGCCCAAGGAAGAGGAGGAAGAATTACTGGCCTGATTAATAAGCTGCTGAGATGTCCAGAGGATGTGAAACTTCTCTAAGTTCAGGATTCCAGTTCAGAGCATTTCACACTTTACAATTCCTTGGCAGGCCAGCCTGTTTGCACAGACCCTGGCTGCTGGGATTCAACATCTCACATTAGACCATTTGGAATTTATTTAACACGTGTCCCACAGAACGCAAGACTTCCTTCAGAGGAATAGGCAAACCACTTGTAAGTGTGCATTTACAACATCAGAAGTCATGAAAACCATGCTCACTGCTTGTCAACTTATTTAGGGGAAATTGTGTAATCAACTTAACAGAGCAGTTATCCTGTACCTAGTAGGTCAAGCTTATTGTTCCTGTATGTCACCACACTTGGCTATTAATGACTCAGGAGGAAATACATAATTTTTATTTAAATTAAGCTATACACAGTGGGGTTAAGTCTCAATTTAGATATCTTCTCTCTCTTCCAGAGAAGCTGCAAAAGTCAGATTTTCTCTAGTTTAATCCCCGTCTTTTGGAGAAAAGGAAAAAAAAGAAGAAAAAGAAAGAAATTTGAGTGAAGGTTGCTAAACTGCTTTTCTTCTCATCACAAGCTGTTAAGGAGACAGGTAGCTAAGCCATTCAACACCCCTTCTTTTATCTGTTCCTATGGTTTCCTCAAACAGTTTGGATCCCACGCCGGATTTTTGCCACTGGCATTTTCTCCTTCTACCTTCTGCATTTCATCTCCTGTGCGATTCATGGCAACTCATGACATGAAGCAAAGAGAAAAAGTGATTGAGGGTCACTTTATGACTAGACATGATGTTCTCCCTCATCCCAAGCCAGTAGACAGCACTTCTGGAAGACAATGTGAAAACACTGTCATCCCAGTGTGGTGCCTGGAAACACACTGAGTCCTTCGTACTCGGAGTACTGCTCATCCTAAAAACTCCTCTGGATAGTGATCCAGCTCTTTAAATGAAAAGTACTTAAATTCTGGAAAGACATTAACACATTTTCCCCTACCTGTCCTTCCAAAATCTCATATCCAGTTACTGAATTTTTTTAAAATAAGTATTCCAGAAAGCTGACAATAGCTCAGATCCCCTCTCCCCACCATGTCTTTCTTTACCTGGGCTTTCCCTGCCATAAATTATATTATGCCATTTCTGGGACTGTTTTAGAATCTGCCACTTTGGGGTATCTCTCCTGTGCATTAAATTGCATCTGGTTACACTCCAGAAATGCATCCTGCCAGGTCAAGAGTTTTTCTTCCCTGGGAATTAATTATGAAAAGTCTTCATCTCCGACATGTACGGCTACTTCTTATTTGCTGCTACATGCTTTTCACTTTCCTGTTTTTAAACGGGTTGGAAATGCTAACAAAAGAGATAATCCTCCTTTGTGGGTATTCCCATAATTAGCAACACGCACATCTGGATAGAGTTTCAATAGTCCACTGTTATTCAAACAATTTGTAATCACACAGACTGTGTAGTGAACCAGCAGACCGGAGCATATAGCTTTTCATTATTATGTGGCATACAGTACCCATAATACACAAATAAACTCAAAACCTGCAGCAGCAACAATGACACATTCTGTGTGGCCTTATTCACCAAACAGCTCTCTAAGAAGTCTTTATCGAAAAATGCAACACATCCACTAATTATTCGGGGTTGTAAGTGGGTAGGAAGTGTAGGAAAATCTTGCTGCATCTGTTCAACATTCTGAAAAGCCAAGTCCAGCAGCATTTACAGGATTTAAAAAATAAAGACTATAAAAACCAAGAGCTCAGAGCTTAGCTATGTGGGTGCACAGTACCACGTAGCATGTAACAGTAGTCGATTTTACAGGATATATAACAATACACACCAGCATAGCCAAAGGCAGGATCAAGCCCTTAAAATTTTATATTGTGATTCGTGCTCAAAGATTTGTTTCAGTGTGGATGCCATGACTCATATTCTCCATTCCCCCAGTGCTTCATCCCCTCCTTCCCCACGACCCAAGCTAACTTTTTATTAAAATGCTCTGGATGCAGATTCTCTTATTTAAGCCTGGTATTTATGGATTTCATCCTGCAACCTGCACTCACAGGAGCTACTTACACAAGGACTCTGAGACTGGCCTGTCTGGAAATGTTTACTGCAGAAAGAAAAGATGTGTATTCCTGCTCTTTGGCTGAAGCCTTTTCCTTTTAATGACAAGACTGTCCAGATTTCCTCAGCACAGACTGACTAGGAAACATCTCCCCTTGTTGGCCTCTGCACAGCTCTACAAGCCCACATTGTATCACAGGACAGTGCTGAACCATTTCTAAGCAGTATTTCACAGGTTTCACAAGATATGTCTACTAACTGTTGACTACAAGACTTTATACTAAAAATGTAATATCAGAAGAATATATGATTCACTTAATCAGCACTGGTCTATGGGGAAACCTTTGGGGAAACAGCAGAGGGCTGTAGAAAATTCCAGTCTGAAATTTCTGAATCGAGGTTTGTTAAAGGAGAGTACACATCAGTGAAATGTTTATTCAGAGAAAGCAACTGCCAAGTGGGTGAATACAACATAATGGTGGTTAGCCTGGCACTGTGAGTCTGGAGTTCTCCCTGTGGCTCTTACTCATATCCTATCTGAATCAAGGAAGTAATTTTTAATCTTTACCTTCTTTTGCTTATCCACTTGCATAATACACAATGATACAAAGGTATCTGCAGGGTTATCTTCCTCCCACCCCCCAAAACCTGCTTTGCATCCTCTGCATCTTACCTGAACAACTCTGAGTTTGGAAGAGCTTGAGAATGTCTATTTCTTGCAGGAGTTTGGGTCCATGCTTGTTGTGGAGCCTCTTGGGGCTTTTGGTGACAAGACCAAAATAGAGGCAGCATTGAGCTTTCCATTGTGGCCTGCTGCTCTGGGTTAAAGAATATTTCAGAGCATTCTAAGAAAAGTATTTCTTCCCCTGCACTTCTCAAATTCTGTGAAATGCTCCTTGAATGATATTATTACCTCAAGGATTGTTAAACTAGGCTTCAGTAATTACTCACATTGATTTATCAAAACTTGTGTATTTACATTTTCCTTTCAAATAACAATTCTTCAGTCACAAAAGTTGATACACCAAAACCTGATGCCTGCACATGGCACACATTCTGGCAACACAAATCCACATGACAATTATCTGGATGTTTTGACTAGCTCCTAGTGTTACAGATCTAGGTGGCATTGACAATAGATATTTTCCAGCCAATCCCACACTTTTTTCAACCAAATACAAGCAAAGAATTTCTTCTTGTATGTGACAACACATTCTTATTTCTCAAAGGTATTGTACAGCTACATTAATGCATGAGAAATGTGTTGAGGTGATGAGTTGAAAAGCACAATGAAGGTGCCAATCAAAACTCAGAATACTGACAAACACTGAAGAAATTCAAGCCTCCATACAAACACTGAAGCTCAAGGCCCATATGAAATAAAAAAAAAAATAAATTATGTAACATAACAAGGTCTATCTTTGATTAAAATATTACACTTTTTCTTGTATGAAATCCGAGTTGTTTCATTTTTCAAAAGTAAAGTTATAAATAAGCAATAAAATCTCTTACACAAACTGCAGAGTAAGTTAATTTTGAATATAACTAAACAATATATCAGCAAAGTATTCCTTTCAGCTTCCTGGAGACTTGTATATTGCCAATTTATAATTAGTTGCAGATTTTCAATTACTTTCTAGCTAACAAAACAGTTTCATTTGCATTGTTTACTTGCCACTTAACTCAAATTGTACCCAAATTGGTTATTTTAAAATGTGACACAGATTTTCAGGGCCAAAGCAAATTCTATATATTTTAATGTAACAAGCATCTGTATTTCAGTCTTCAGTGATAAAAGTGTACAGGATTTGGCCAAAACTCAATCAACTCCATCACAATCTCAAAATGCCTCCTGTGCAATTTGTCAAAAGCAGATTTCTTGGCAACAACACATAAAACTACAGCAACATATAATGAAGAACATAATCTCGGAAAATACGCAAAGTTTGTTTTGTGTACTAATTGAAACTGGGAAACCACTGTAGGCAAATTTAAATTCAACAGAAGATCAAAGAAATTAACCATCAAAATATCATTCTGCTACTGTGCTTAAATATAGTCCACTGCATTGAGTCTCATTCCTGATAGCCCCATTCATCAGGAGCAAACTAAACTCAAGTGCAGAAATTTGGGGGTAGAGTGACCAACTGGAGGGATTTTATTTGGTGTTATTCAGTACCAGGCAGACCTCAGCTAACTCTGTTACATGATACACTTTATGATAATGCACCCTGCTATGAGATGTAAGGCCTGGCTGTCTGCAGCAGTACCCTGTGCCAAGAGATTCCTGTTACCAAGGGAGAGAAGTGTTCTCCACTCCCTCTCCTGCCACACTGACATTAAATGCAGGTGATTTTTGACTTCCAGAATAGCGAGTGCAAGCCTTTGTTGTAGTTCTCATTCCGTAATTGATCACCCTTCTCCTCCCCATATAAAATAATTACAGGTTTTAATTTTTTCTCTTCCAGAATTTCCCATTCAACATCTCTAATTGTTCTGAAAATTTGTCCATCTCTGCTAGATGCTGGGGGGAGGACACCTGTTATTGGGGCCAGATAGTCTCATGAAGATCAGGGCACACCCAGCATGGAGCAGACTTATCTATCTGATTCTGCACCCAGAGGTGTCCTCACAGACCTGAGTGGGCAGCACCAGTGTCACTTTCCTGATGAGTTATGACAGATCCAGAGCTTACAAGTTTGCCCTAAATGTACACACATTTCTGTGACATGTATCTCACCTTTTCTGTGAAAAATCTTATTCAGAATTTTATAATCTGGACTGGTCTGGGTTTGCAGAGCTGCTCTACAATTTCTCCTTCTCCTCAGCTCAACCTGAGGCTGGAGCTGCCTTGGCCATGGAGTGCCTTGATGCCAGCCCCAGCAGAGATCACAGCTCCACCGCGGCGAGGGCTGATTGCAGTAAGCGGGCAGATATGCCGAGTTCAAAGGATGGACAGAACTTCCCTGGACATTTTGGACTGAAATTTGATTTTGTTCTTGGATCAGAGTGGGTGTGTTTCATGAATGGTGCTGGTTTAGATTAGGTGGTACAGAAAGCAGGTCATGTTTCTTTCCGTGGAGAAACATCTTTTGGAGGAAGTGTTATTGCTATTGTTCCCTCTATTTTCCTGTTTCTTCTCCTTTTGAATACAGCACGACAGCACTAGAGCAGTCTCTATAACACAGATACTTAATATTAACCTATGGTACTTCCTAGGGAATACTACTTAATCATATTCTATGCACCATAGCAATTTAATAAAATATATATGTTAAAAATAACGAAGTCTACCGTTCCTAGCCCCACCCCTGAACAGCCATTATTGTCTCCTTCCAGCAGCAAGAAATGGGCATTTAATCTTACTTTCAACTTTCAGTCTTTAAATCAGTTTTAAATCCATGACAAGACTTTACATCCTACCCTATTGTTAGCAAGATTCCTTAATTGCCTCCTTTAAAAGACTTTATCCAACCCTTTTGAAAGTTTAAATAAATTATATCCACTGGTTCTCCTTTATCCATTATTTGTTAACTATTTCAAAGAAATCTGAGAGGCTATAGAAATCGTGCTGATTTGTCCCCATCATATTATCCTCATCTAGGTCCTTTATAACTTGATCTTTAATCATTCCCTCAACCATATTTCTTTACAGAGAGGCACCTCCCAGGTTTATAATTTCAGGGATCGCCCATAACACCTTTTTAAAAGGAGGGCAACGATGTTGATCACCCTCTGATGAAACTTTTTTTAAAATAAAGTGCTGTCCCCATTTGTCAGTTGCTCTGCTACCAGCCACGGTTGTTTCCATTTATGGCCTCTAGGCTTGATTAACGCATCTAGATAAATTTAAAGATAAATTTGGCAAATTTGAAAAACCTGCAACTGCTAAGACACCACCAGCCCACTTCAGCAGCCGGAGTTGTGTGGAGTACATCTGGGACATCCCCATGGAACATCCCCATGGAACATCCCCATGGCACTCTGCTTTCACCACTGCCTCTCTGTGGAATGCAGGTAACGTCTCCATCCTGGCATTCAATGGACCAATGTTTCCACTGAATGAGACAATCTCCTGCAACGCTGAACCACGCCCTTCCCTGAGGATCTGCTGTAGGATCCTTGTAGATGAGCCTTGCAAAATTCAAAAGACAGTTGTCTCAGAGGCTGGTGCAAGAGTAAAAGGAACTTTTGCAAGACAGGAAAGTAACAGTGATACTGTATCACATTCCCAACAAACAGCCAAATATTTTTCTTGAGGTTTAGTTAATAATAAAAATAGGCATACCCAGACCTTTGTCAGAGTCAGTGGGGCAACTAAATAAGGAAGCAATATATGTATATTCTTAACTTTAAAATGCATAAGGCATGCAGATGCTTTTTTGACAAGAGAGTGAAACCTAAAAACCTAGAGAGCTATTCCTCTTGAGTTTCTTCCAAACTCGTATCATTGCCATACAGATCCAATTATCTATTACAAATTAATTCTTCTAGTCCTTCCAGCACATTTTTTATCCCTTTGTCTCTGTCAGAACGCTGCTGTCACTACTTGCAAAGAAAACCAACGGAGGAGGTATTTCCCCATTGCCTAGTGATGCAAACAAATAATCTAGCTTTTCTACACTCTCCTGCTCATCAAGCTGAACTGGGTTTGACAACTGGAATGTATTAATTAAATCCTTGCACATTTAAGGGGAAAAGAGTCACTCTGCCAAATAAAATGGGACAATAATGAGGACAGCATTGGAGCATCTCTGCTGAAAGCTTGCCACATTTCTAGACATGTATTCATTCACCCAGCCATCCTTCCCCCTCCCCCAGGATCAGCAGTTTGGTATGAAGTTCAGAAACAAGGAGAACAGCAAGCAGCAGACAAGATAAGCAAGCACAGTAAGTATTTTTTGATTTCCCTTATTAATGACATTAAAAATTGGCTCTTTTTAAAAAGGATTGTGTATTATTTCCTCACACTATTCTTATGAAGCAAAAGCATAAGACTAAGAAAGGAGTCCATACAGCACCATGCAAACACAGAGTCAAGGTATTTACCATCACATATAGGATCTCAACAGCCCTCTTCTGGGTTTTACAAACTACTTCCACTTGGAGTGCCCCTTGGTTTTGTAAAGCAGGATGTAGCTGGGGAAAGCACTGCTTGAAGAAGGCTCAGTATCTACAACAAACGGACCTCAGGACACGGCAGGAGGAGAGAGAATACCCCAAACTCCCTTTGCTCCTTTCAGGACTGTGGGTCAGGACAGTTTGCAGCTGCAGTCCAGGCAAGCCCAGCTGCAGATGGTCACCAGGAGAGATTTGTGCTGTTGTCTGGTGGCCATAAAGAAAAAGCCCTGTCACCACATCCTCTAAAAGCACTGCATGGCAGCGTTTTCCAAGGATAGCCTGGAAGGGAGAGCAAGGCACCAAAAACTTGGAAACAACTAATTGCTCGAGAGAGAGTGTAAACTTAATAAGTAGGCCACACAGATCACATCTTTACCACCAACACATTGAACCATTTATGAAAAAGTTTTGTAATTCTGCATAATTAAGTCTTTTAATAATGTAGATTTGAAGACTACAGAGCCACTGCACTTAAGGTTGATGCTATTTTAATTACATAGAAAAGACATAATTTGGGAAGAAGCCTTGCAGTTTATTACATTTACTTCTGTCAAATAACTTATAATTGTGTGCCAAGGTGCCTGAGAAAAGTATTGTGGGTTTTTTGCCATTTTTAAACAGCTTATGCCACTCGAAAAGGATTACTTCCTTTGTAAGTTGCTATTTCAACTGAAAGGTAGCAATTAATTAAGCCATTTACATAAAACTGTCTTGGATCAGCTACCTACAAAGATAAAGGCTGAAATCTACCTTCTAATTGAACAAATAAAGTTTTAAAAATAAATATACGTTGGTAATTATCTGTAATAATACAAATTTGGAAATTTAGCTGATAAAATGAATATGTCAGAAATTAAGACTAAATTCTTATCATCCAAATTGAATAGTAACAGTCTGTCCAAAAAACATTCTTCTAATTTATCTTTCATTTATTGTCACTTTACACATCTTTGTATCATTTGATGTCTTGCCATATCACATGATGCAAATGGAGAGGAGGTGGAAAGTGTCTCTATTTCAAGGGATGTGCTAATTCTGATCAGGGTTGTTTTTTTCTTTTTTTTTTTTTGTTTGGATATGGACTGAAGAGAAAGGAAAAACCTCTGTTTTTCATAAATTGTCATTATACACAGCAGGAAATAATAATGACATAATTTAGCAAAATAACCTGGGGTACTTCAACACACACAATCAAAAGTAAACTGTTCATTTATCTAACTAACTGTATGCAATTGATATGAGTTCATAGTATACTAATACATGAAGTAAAATAAAATAGGTTTGTCTTTTATTGCAATAGTTTTAACAGCAGAAACACAGCTTAGAGCGAAATCATGGTCTCTCTAGCATTTAACTACAGTCTATATTTTCCCCTCTACACTTAAAAGAGGAAATAGTACAAAAACATTTTATGCCAGTGGTGAAAGATCCACACCAGAGATTTGCATTGCTGCAGCTACAGCAGCACAGACAGACGGACCCGTGCGAAGTAATTTTTACATCCAACCTCTAGCACAGAAGGTGGTTTCTCATCCTCCACCTGTGTGGTGGTTCAGCTGATTAATGGTCTCACTGTGACAGCTGTTACACATGCAAAACTTGCACTGAAGCGAGTGGTGGGGGTTTTTTGTCTGCATAATGACTCGAGGACACAATTCTGAGTCATATCACACGTTCTGAGCCAGGTATCTTCCTTTCCTAATTACTGCATTCTTTGCTAATGAATGGGATACATTTTCTTCCAGTATATCTCATCCAAATGTTCTTCCCACACATAAATCAAACTCATAATACTAAAAACTTAATCTGGAGAGATTTCATATTAAAGCTTGCTCTGTCTGTCTCCAGGCAGTGATTCAGTACCTCGGAAGCAGCTGAGATTGTGCATTACACAGGTTGTGCTTGCACTTACCAAACCAGATCTCTAAGACTTATGAAAATATTTATGTACACAACTTGGAGTACTCACTGGGAGTATGCATCTGCATAACAATAAGCACAATGTTAAGTGCTCACAAGAGCAGGACTCAAATCAGCAAGAGATTTCACTCTGCAAACATCCTAATCTCATTTTTCACTAGTGACCAATAATGGGACATTCAGTCACGATTACTCAGCTTCTACATCTGGAAACATCTGTGTAGGTAACTCTTCAGGGCAGAGGACAGCACTACTTCTAGGTTTATGCAGAGCCTCCAGACTGTGGGCTACCCTTTGAAAATCAAAACAAATAAATACCTGTCGAATAATCATTTAATAGAATGTCTACTGTATAGTCCTTGGCTGCTGTACCTCAAAATTTTATAGCATTTTGTAAAATTATTTTAACTGAATTAATGAACTAAACAAAACTGTCTTTTTATTTTAACTATACAGCAAACTTGTTCCCTGTGTACAATTCCACCACTTCCAGGTGCACAGCTGAGGTGCTGAGCACCTGCAGTGATTCCTTCAGCTCCAATCTACCACAAGGTAAATATGACAGGCATTTACTGAGGCATTTTAGAAACTGAATAGAGCGTCTCTTGCCCTGTTTTTATACTTGCTTCAAGGAAACATTTCAAAATGGATTCAACAATGGAGAGAACTGCATATCTAACATAATAAGCAAAAATTGAACACCTTTAGAGATACAACTTTGCACAAGCTTTCACATGTGAACCAAAACATAAATACAAAGATGTGAGTGCAATACAGAAAATGCTGTTCATAAATGTATGTTATGTAAGAGAACATGTCACTTCTTGACGTAATCTTTACTGCTAGTCTGAAGTCATTAGTCAAATAGGCTGCAAAAATCTAAAACAATCCAAGAAAAAAACCCCTATTTTCTTTTCTGTTTCTTTCAAACAGTGTTTCATAGAATTCCTTAGCCTTTTATAACTTCTACAAAATTGGAAAAAAGCATCACCCAGGTAAGTTTACGGATCCTTGGTTTAATAAATATAATGTAGGTCCCCTGCCTCAATGAGACTGAGCTACCACCTAACAGTAAACAACACTTCCATCTCAAGTTCAGCACTTGAAGTAAGGTATGATAACAATGAGATTCCTTATGCATTGTGCATGGTTCTTTCATGACAGTGGAAATAGCAGATAAATACTCACCACATAACAAATAACAGAACATACAATCCTCCCACACTTCTCCATCCACCCTGTATCAGTCATTGGTATTAAGCTGATTAATAAAACACAGTTTGGTCAATAATAATCTGCTTTTGCTTTCACCAGGAAGCTCATCTTTCCTTCTCTGCCTATGGCTCCTTTATTGTTCTCCACCTCTGGTTCTGGAAAATGGTACAGCTTTGCAGAATGCTTAGAGATGTTTCACCTATGGAAGATGCCATGGTGAATAAACTTCTACATTGCTTCACTCTGCATGTGTCAAAAGTGAAGTTTCTTCTGCCACTAATGACAAGTGTCTTCCAGAAGAGACAAGCCTAGCCTGAGGAGTTATTCAAAGGGTAAATGCTCTGTTTAAAAAGAAGGCCTACCCTTGGCAGAAAATCTGGTATGTTCTCCTTTGCAGGACTATAATAACTTCTAATATCAAGACTGATTTGAACAACAGAAAAGAACTCTACCACAGTTGGATTTTTTACAGCTGGGATTTTAACTTTACACCAAAAAGTTAAATCACTGCTGCACATGTGTAAGGCTGCATCTCCAGAGGGGTTCATTTCTCTGAAGTCCACCTAGAAAGTGGCCATAGGTAAACAATTCAGTTTTAAGGAAATTTTTATTTTTGTAGCTCCCGGGTCATTATCTAGATGTTATCTATTGAGTTGCAGAAAAGTGATTGTCTTATGAAAGAAAGATCATTAGCTCTGAATTGCTCATCCTGTTGCCATTGATTTCTGTGATGCAACAACCTTTGGCAAATATACTTGAAACTATGTCATACTTATCTCCTGAAGAGGTAATGACAGTGGAAGTTCTCTGGTACCTGGAAGTTGTTTTCTTTTGTACTCATGGAACAGGTAGACAGGAGTTAAAAACTGCCCTATTGCCTTTACATAAAAATGAGTTTGAGAAATCAGTTCTGGAAATTATAATTCAGTTTCTACTTCTACTTTGCCCCAGATGACTTAGACATTACCTCATTGACAAGGATCAGAAAGAAACCACTGTTTCAACTTGCCAAGCCTGTGGCTAGAAGTGACATTCTGAGTCTGATCTTAAGTAACGATCCCTAAGTAAAAGGCTATATAACTAATTACTAATCCCTTGAGCTGTCTGGGCTATAGATGGCACCATCATACACTATTTATTTATTTGGATGTGTCAAAATATTTCAGCAGGACTACAGTGACCTGGCAAGATACTATAGGGATAGATGACTTAGATATGCCACAGATCAGACAGATATTCTTAGCAAGTGTATGACTCTCAGAATGTTAAAACATATGAAGCTAGTTATCAAAAAAGGAAAACATATCACAGATTTTCTTTCTGATTTTTTTAAGTTTAAGAACAGCATATAAAGAAACAATATTGCAGAGTCTTAATTTTTCATCAGCTAGCTCTATTCCTAATTATTCCTATATTTTATCCTCTGCAGATGCCAAAGATAAAATAGAAACATAATTAAATGAAAAGCAAGGAGGAGATGTCCTGAACCTAAATGTGTCTAAGATAACCTAGTTTCTGGAATCTAAACAAAAGCCTCTTTAAACATTTCTTCTGCAGTATGCCTCACTTGGAAGCATCTTCATTTCCATGTGAAAATCACAAAATTGAATCCCTGACACCAATGCAACTAAGATCTCAAGAGCTTTTCTTCCTTAAAATGTACAATCATTTCTCACTAGCTGACACTAGCTGTTGACCTGTGTGATTTGTTATCTTCAACATAAAGTACACAAAAAGCTTTACAAATTCCACATACAGGACCATCTGGTTAGTGTTACCCCATTTATTCAACTCTTTTTCCATTAAAAGTTTGAACAGAAGTATACGAAACACTAATAATAAGTAGAATGTTCAACAAATGCTAATGACTGACTATAACTTATCACATTTTTCATTCTAAATACCTCATGGAAGAAATCCATTTGTTTTCAAAAATCTTCACCATTAGAGAATTTTCTCACTGGCCTGAGGAACTGATATTTGTTCTTCTTCATAATACTTGCCAGTTATGTGTGTGTAGGATTCAATCACGAGGAGTTAAAATGGTGTATGTTTTACTTCTGCACATCTTACAGCTGTTTAAGTCCTGGGACAGGACTCTCTCCATTGCTTCATCTGCTGAATAGGAAAGGCATGCACTGGCTTTGAGTCCATGGCAAAGAGTATTCTGTGCCCAGGTGCACAGAATCCTTCTCCAAAGTTCAACACATGGCAATGAGTGGAAATCCATTTTCTCATCCTTCAAAGATTTTCCAAGCCTGCATCAGCTTGAAAACCAATTATTTTTATATGATAAACCAGGAGGAGAAATGAGCACACACTCATCTTAGTCTAGAAAAGGCAGCAGCTCCATACTTGTTGTGCTCTCCTGTGATCTGAGAGATCCAAGATCCTGTTTCCAATTCAGACTGAATGCTCACATTTCACACATCAGCTTAAGCTTCTGTCTACTGACCCTGCCAGGGAAGGTGTCTCTGTTTCTCCTGTTGTAATCATTTATTTCCAAATTACAGTTACTCATAGAAGCAGGCATTTTGATCCTCCCCACCACTCCCCCAGACACAGCCACATGACCATTTGGATGGATGAGAAAAGGGCAATGGACACTAGGTTTGTATATATCTCTTTCACTCTCCTTTTGACCAGAAACTCTTTGTCAAATGTAGTACAAAAGTAAAAAATGGCAGTGTTGTAGATTGATTTTTTTTGGGGGGGAAATGCATGTCTACAAATCTCTCCCTACCCACAATGAAGTGCTACCACTCTCATCTGTGGGTATATCAGACAGCATCCACAGGGCTCAAGACATTCCAAAAATGAGAACTGCATATTGGGCAAGTCATCTCCCAAATCCAGAGCTCTCACTAGACTGAAAGCAGAACAAATCCCAGCCACTGGTGTGGGGAAGATGATGTGTTCCAACTCAGTGTTTTGTTCTAGCAGTTAGCAATTGTCTTTCAAGCTCTTGAGCTCCCCCCAAACTCTCCCTTCCAGGCTGAGAAGGACAACAGAGGCCCTTGTCAGGAGGTGAAGCTGCTTGGCACATCAGCCAACACCTGGAGCAGGAGAGCCATTGCCATTCTGAGAGCCTGGTTACCCTCCAACACACTGACAGGATTCCTGTGACTGACTGAGTCAAGGATGGGCCTGGAGCTCTTGTGCAACCTCATTACATTGAACAAAACATTTTTGAGATTGACTCCCTTGCATTTATGTGCATATAAGAAATGTGTATAACATGCATTCAGAGGAGAAATATATTCTAGGAGCACACCCATGTCCAACATGTCAGTGAACCTTTTATAAACTATTTTCATATTTACAACAAAACAAAGTGTTATATTCTTGAACCAACAGTAACCCCTTACTGAGTCTTTATGTGTAGCAAGAGCAAAACAGGAACAGGATCATGCATAGCTTGGGAAACCTTTAAGGAAACTGAATCTCCTTTCACATCATTCCAGGTTCATCCTTTCAAACACCATTATAAATTAAAGAGCAACAATGGATTTTGTCATGGGTGGGGGTTTAGTTTGAAGCAACAATACTACATTTGATTCAAGAATAATCAATTGCAACCTATAATGCCAGTGTGCCAGCTTTTTTAAATTAACTGACCACAGCTAGAAAACAGCTATTAACATAGTGACTGTGTGGGGATACAAAGATATGCAGTGTCTGTGCTGCTGAACCACAAAGTATTTTTAAAAGAAGAAAAAATTAAAGAGGATGACCTCCCCCTCTCCAACTGGCCACTAAGACAATGAACTTATTCAATCTTTACAGTCTTTTGTGCTTCTTTATAGGAATATTCCACCAATTTCCAAAATTATAGCTGGTAGCTGGCTTAATATGATTTTTGTTTTAAAATAATGACAGTGTTCACAACAGGGCTAAGCGTTCTATTAAATCAGTGATTAGTGCACCCTTGTATATATGCCACACGTCAAAACCATCATACATCTTTGTAATTGATTATAAAATCCTCTGTAAGCATGTACAGTAATAAGGCCACCCTGACATTGAGCCATCCAGACATAGTTTACTACTCACTGCTAAATTCATCCATTCAGCGGGACTGACACAAACCTTTTCTATTTTCTCTCCCTAACAAACTGCAGATGTGTCTTCTGTGCAGGAGACAAAAACAAAAGACTTAAAGGATGACCTTCAGCACAGCAATATGGCCATGAGCTGGCAGTGGCCACGGCAGCAGCAGTGCTGGCTGTGCTCTTCCCAAGAAGGATGGATGCACCAGTGACACGTCCCCAACCCAGGACAGGGTTGTGCTCCTACTGCACCAACAGGGCAGCCCAGATCATCTGTTCCAGCCTTTCCATCAACAACAGATGGTTCATATAAGAATACAGTAGAACTCAGTTGGGTTTTTTTTTCAGATTTTGAGGAATATGGTTGCCTAAGGACAGATATGTGCTTTGCTATAAGACTGCCTGGTAGTAAACACCCTTTTAAAAAATCCGGCAATATTTTTCAGAAGCAAGTAATGAAAACTGCACAGCTGAGGACATAACAAACCCAGCGTTTTTAACAGACTGAGAAATATGTTAGGCTGAATTTTAAATGAATATGATAAATCAAATAAGCAAAGATTCTTGTGCCATTCTTGTACTGATTAAAAAAAAAAAAACAAACAAAACCAAAACAAATGAAGAGACCAGTGACTTTTTTTTTTCCCCAGCAGTAAAGTATACTTTTGTCCTATTTCTTTAAGAACAAAAAAATTCTTTGGGCTCAGGCAATATAGCTGTTCACCTCAAAGGTAGATGCCAGGCTTAGAAAATTTCTAGTGATAATTCCTGAATTTCAGAAAGTAACTGTGAGGAGCTGGTTATGATGGGGATGCATACAAAGCCATCCTTACAATGCAACTCTTCCTTCTGCTTATTGAAAGAGCAGCTTTGGAAAAGCTTGAAGAATTTTTTTGATACTGGCATTTTCTTTGCTCATCACTTTGACCATTGTTACTCCTTTTTGCTATGGTTTCCCTTTTTCTGTTATATAAACATAATCTACTTGATTTTTCTTTCAAAGCATTCTCAGCCTAATCCCCTCCCAACCTATTCTCATTCATTTATTCCAGAGGGGAGAGCTCCCACCTCCAGTCAGCCCCTGACAGTAGGCTCCATCACCCATTTGTTACCTTTTCAAGCAAGGATCTTTGTGCTTTCTCCCCTGCTGCCCCCATGCTTGGGTAGAGCTCCTTGTTCATGTCCACAAAGCTGCCTCGTTATCCTCCTTCAAATCCCCTCTCAAACCTCCTCTTAACTCTGATGCCAGAAAAAAAGCTTGACAATGGCTGTGCTGCTGCAATATTGAGCCCACTACCTATGAAGCCGACCTTCTTATTCACTCCTCATGCTTCCCCATCTGCTTATACCCACCTGTTGTCTCCTGTCATTGGGTTTAAAATTTATCAGAGGAGAAAGGGCTAAATCAGCTTGAATTACTCTGCCTTTGCTGAGAATGCATATTCCTGTCAGCTGACATGAGGCAACTTGTTACCCCGAGAAAACATCTTTATATGCCTCAGCCATCTGGATGTAAATTCTCTGGAGGGGGCAACTCTGCTCTGTGTTTGAACACAGCCTAAGGGTCCTGGTCCTGGCTACTTCATAGCACAAAAACATTGCTGGATACATAACAAGGATTATCTTTGCTCTTCTAGGCACCCAGTTGTGTGTGTTACCATAGCTTGAGAGCCTGAGTGCGTGGACAGAAGACAGGAAGTTTATCAAACAGTTGAATGAAATATGGGTCAGCCTCTCAGGGTATTGAACATATGGCCCATATTTAAATATGGCTAATACATGGGCCAAATTCTAATAAAGATTTAAAAAGTTGGATGGTAGACATATACAGCTACAAACTACCTGGTTACCCACCGTTACCATGAGCAGGGGGTTAAAAAACAAGGCTGCTATTCCCACTGCCTCCTCTACCATCCTGCTGGACAAATAATAGAGCAGCATCACTCAGTCTCAACAGCCTCACAGGCAGGATTAAAACTTTTAGCTACTGTGAAATTATCTTACTAAAAAAGCTAGATGTTATTTTACAGATGAAGTGGTTTTTCAGTGATGGGTTGGTGCTGTATGGGGCAGGGAAGAAGACTTCTTCTGAGTGGGGAAATCAAGCCTCTGAGTCATTGAAAGTATAGGAAAACATCTTTGGTTAAAACAATCACCAAAATTTTCAATCTGTCATTTAGTTAAAAAAATAAATATGTAGCATTCGAAAGCAAAAATCTCAACCTTTAACTCTGTGCTTGCTTATTGTCTGAGGGTGAGGCTTGAATTTGCCCTTGCCTGAAATCCCATTTAGGAAAGTGTGGGATCAGTTTCTTCCTTTTAAAAAAAAAACCAACCAACTTTTACAAGTGGAAAAAAAATCCCACAGAGGCTGCAGGGTAATGTTTTTCATTAACCGGAACACGCATTTTCAGAAGTAAATCTGCATGCTTTTTTTCTGGCAATAATTAACAAATTATTGTATATCATTTTTTTTAAATTACTCCCCAGATAATGACTTTTCTGTTAGTTTACACCAATGAATACTGCCAACCTGTTTGTTTTTAAGAACAAAGCAAAAAGTCCAAAGCCCATTGCTGCAAGCCATATTTCCAATCCCTATCTTCTGCATAGTTTTGAACTATAAAAAAGAAAATATTTTTCTAAAACTTAATATAGAAAAATGAGCATGACCAAAACAGTTTCAAACCCCAATCTTCAAATGAAAGTGCAAAATTAATTTGAAACTGCAAATGAAGTAACATTTGTTTTAGTAAACAGCAATTTGTACAGATAAGGTTATTTACACAAGAGATCAACACATTTTCCCATCTGTATTATTTGACAAGATGGATCCAAAATTCAAGAAAGTTAAAACTGAATAAACAAGGGTATCCGTATATTTAAAAATCCATTTCTTTTACTACTTCACCTAATACAAAATCAGCCCAATGCAACTGCCATTTTAAGGAAGTCTTGCGAAGTTTGAATGAGCAAGTGTACTTCATTACAAAAGATAAAAGTTTCTTCTTCCCTACAGTGAAAACAGGTAATTTCTGAGGCTGTGGCTTATAATTATTCATTGCTGAAAGGATTTTAAAAGGTCCATATTGAAAACAGTGACCCCCAGCTTCGCCTCAGAATGAATGGAGGTAAAAATTCTCATTTTGCTGGAATGCTGGTTGATAACTGTTAAGCAAAACATGCATTTCTTCATTACAGTGCGGTCTGCAGGTTCATTTAAATAACAATATCATCCAGCATAAAAGTCACAAAAGAATTATCTTGCAATTTCAATATGTTGAAATGTATTATTAGTGCTAACAATGGGCACCTTGAGTAAATAAATGAATGTCTGTTATTGGCAGCATTACTTCCGACTATTTAGCTTTATGGAATATCAAACTTTATAATTCAACACCTTGGTCAAGAGTGTTTGCTTGTATAACTTTTGAACTAGAATTGACATTTTTAATGTCTCTCCAATTTCCTCTTCCTTTCCCCACTGTTACCAAGAAAGTAAAAAAAATACATTGCCCAAGCATGGGAAGCACTATTGGGTCCTTTTGTGAGGTATTTAAAGACCCACCTTCATACTGTCATTATTTTTTCATGACAAAAACTCCCCTAAATATGGAAATTAGATTTTTTTTGAAAGGTATCAATTTATAAATTATATCAACAGTATACAAAACCCATCGACAGTCTTTCTTTACAGATCCCACAAATCCCACAGATCTCACAGAAAAAAAATAACATTTTAGAATATGATTATTACAGGAAATGATCTCTATCTCAAGAGACCCCACCCTATTCATTACCATTAAGATAGAAATCACAGCACAAGAGGTGCACAGCCTCTGGGATTGATTTCATGTCCAAAACCACATGATGAAGGGAAGTGCTCTGGCAGTAAACATTCCCACTGCGAGCCTTCAAACGGCTGCAGAAGGAGGAGGAGCTGTGCTGGTTATCAGAGATCACCCCACACCTGACCCTGTGGGGTACCCTGACTGCTGATGAAGTTTTCAGGGTGGAAATTCAGCCTGGTGCCCTCAGCCCCATTCACACAGGGCTCATCCACCCTTCAGGCTTTCCCCTCCTCCCCACTGTCGGGGATCCAGCTGGAATCCATGTGGTGCCAGAGAGGACAAGCTCTGATGTGGTCCCTAACAAGACAGGTGACCTGTGATTTAATCATGGCCATGAATGGGGCTGTGACATCGACTTTCACACACATCTTCCTTCTGGTGATGCTCTGAGGGCTCTGGCACAGGTTTCTCTCAGCTGCCTTTTGGATGCACTGTGCCAGCCCTTGGGTGCTTCCCCTTTGCATGACCTTTCTGCCCCTCCAGCAGAGCCGATGCCACAGAACACTTTGCTTGGTGCAAAGTTGGCTGTTCAGCTTATTTCACCAACAAAGGTTAAGTTTGATTTCAGGCACTGTTGTTTGCACTGGAATGACTGAAACAAACCCCCTCCCATTCAGTTTTGTCGGGTTTGCTGTAGGGTTGGCAGCCTCAGGCAGATGGATGGGATGGACAGCAAAGAGAGGGTAATATTTTATACACCACAGCTATATTCCTTGGGGTACATCTGCCAATATCCTACACCTACTGAGTCTGTCAGCCATTTCTTCACATCCAAGATATCCACTAAAGAGGATACTAAAAAAAAAAAATCATCTTACATGAAAATGGCAGATTCGGTTGAGCCTAAAAGAAAGAACAAACTTTTCCCAAAAGAGAGTGATTACAACCAAGTTGTACAGCATGACTTGTGCAAAGATATTTATACCATTATCACAAAGACTGAGAAATGAATGGAGACTGCTGGGATATGCTGAACCAGGCAGCAGCTTTAAAACACGGGTGTAGTGAAATGTTCTCTTCTTTTATACAGCCATAGAAAGGATGCAGTTTGTAATTCAGGAAGACAAAATTTACTTATTTTCACAGATCTGCAGGTAAAGAGAAATGCAGTTCTGTTTAACATTAGCCACATTGTCTTCATGGCCATATGTAACCTGGCACAGTATCAACCTCAAATGATTGCAGAGTTTGTAATGACTAACAGGCAGAAGCCAGTCTTGTAATTAAGGTAGAATATTCAGATAGGAGAAATGCAGGTTCACTTCTAAATGTTGTAATGCATCCCCTGCACCACCTTTGGTAGGTTACAGTCTGTGCATCTGCAGAACATGGCAAAGATAACACTACTCCCTTCTCCCGTTCTTTGTCTTGACAACCAAGATTATTAACTCATCAGTGCAGAGAATTTCTCTTAATTTGTGTTTATACAGTAATTTGTACAACATGGCCCTAATTTCAGATGGAGACTCTATGCACCACTATACTTCTAAATAAAGCCTGGCTCGATTTCTTCAAGTCTACAGAGCCAAATTACAGCAATTCATTTAAACAAATTGAAGAAGGGCTTGTATATGGGAAGACAGAAAGGGACTGAACATGTGGTTAGCAAGGGGGAGTTTCTTGTGCTGTTAATCCAATTCCAGGGTGACTGCTGGGAATCTTCTTTACTCAGTAAAGCCCTTAATTATGAAGAGAGTCTATACAGAACTATTGAGGACAAAAACAATGAACAAGTGTCATGGTTAAACTATCTCTTCTTTTATAACTGGCTCATTTCAAATGTCTAATAGAGAAGTCTACGAACTCAGAACCACTGGATCAGATGCACTGCATTGTTTTTATACCATAGGTCAGTGCATCAGCATCCTGCAGCAAAAAGGGCATTACACAAGTGCTGAAAGGAGTAAATATCAATGAATAGTAGTAGCCTGTGACGTCTCCAGCATGTGATACTGCAAACTCAGAAAGCAATTTGGCACTTCCAAATGCTGGCACTAAATACGGCCGAGTAATGTGTTTCTGCAGTTCTCATTCTATACATGTGTGATCTCACCCTCAGGTCTATAGCCAAATACAAGAAAAGAAATAAGGGGGAGCTGCAAAAACATGTGAGAAAGAAGCACTAAATAGTAGTTCTCCAACCCCCACTGCTGTGTGGCACAGAGACAATGTTAGCAATGGAAATCCTGTTGCAGGCAGCCAAATACTCAGAGACAAGAAGAATCCAAGTAGCAACAGACCTGCAAATCTGAAGAAGATCCTACAGCCAGACTTACAGCCTGTTTTAGGTCCCCTGCACAGACAGGTCTGATCAGGCATGCCATCTTTTTTCTCATTTCTGTAAGCACATAAAGGGTTGATTGCTCCTGGATTCAGCATATTTTTGCTCTAATGTGCAAACTGCCAGGCAGCCCCACACTAGAGATGGATATCACCCAAATACTGCAAGGAGTTCTGATAAAGTATCAACTGAGTGCTCTGACCAGTTATTAATGGAAGCTTTCTCAGTTATTGCAGCCATCATGTCAAAACTCGAGCCAAAGGAATTTACCCAGGCTCTGTCCAAGGAATACGACACAGGAATGTAATATACATATGGCAAAGATTTAATGTATGTGATGACTGCTAGGCAAATGATGTTTTTATTGTCCAGGAAACAATGGCATATTCAAATCTGGTATAAGTATGGAGTGAATAATGATGTTAGATCATTGCACCACCAGGGACACACAGAAGAAAAATTTGTTGCAAAATTTGTCTCTGTGTGAATGGAGTAAAACGATACCGAGGACGGGCAGACCATCAGGAATTGAATTGCTTTCAGGAAGAAGGGGGGCTGGCATTTTTTTATTGCCAGTAATTTTCTAATGAACTGTTGACAATCACAGATGTTCTCACACCTCAGACAGCTGGGGTTCTCAAAAATTCACCATGTGGCCAAGTGTCAAATTTTAACTGGCTTTTACCTGCCTTTGTGGTTCTGACTACTCAGAGTATGCCAGTGGTTTACATTTTTGCTGTTGGGATAGTTACTGGTCAAATGCAACAGTTTCCACTTGCCTTTGCCCTGTTGTGTAGGTAAACACTCCAGCTCAAAACCAAGAGTAAACCACGCATGGACCAGCAAAATGAAAGGCAACTTGTAAATAGCAACCACAAAGGAACAGAAATTTCCTAGCTGGGAAAAAACATACCATTTTTCACTTAGCTTTTTGGAACATCATAAAAATGTGTACAAAATCACCAGTTTTCCACCCCTTTTTTGGTCACAAAAAGAAGTAAATTAAAAATGGGTTTGTAACAAATTTCTAAGCCATGAAATTTTCACAACAGCAGTGATACAAGTTTTAAGGTAAAAACCCAAACATTAAGAATTAAAAACACAGGACCTGCTATTAGACAATCACAATTATCCATTTCTCCAAATTATAGGGTTCCTCTGGACTTTGTGATTGCAAACAAAAACCTTTTCTGAGAAAGCTACTAGAATGGGATGTAAAAGTATTTTTATAGTCACTGCTCTGGTTTGATTTCCTGAAAGAAAATAGAGTAAATTCAGAATTGCCCTGGATTACACAAGAGGCCAATTTATAGGAGTTCAAGAAACCCATTGGAGACTGTTACTTTTACCTAGTTACATCCTCTAAAATCCAAGGGTGGAATAACTGCCCTCTACAACTCGAGGGTCTCAAAATGTCTCAGTTATTTTCCCATGACAGGCCATTCCATTTGATTTAACAGAAAACAAAAACTGAACTTTTACACAGGACTTCTTAAAGGCTGTTTTTATGAGAACTATCTGGATATGAAAGAGATTTCTTTAACAAACACTGTTCTTGTTAGCTTCTGCTAAAACAATAGGCATAAAGTGGTGCCTTTTGAATCTTCTTTCTCAGATAAGGTATTTCTGAACTTGATAATTTCACCTGAAACATTCTGCCTTTTTATGACCTAGAAAAATGGCTGGTATTCTAAAAATGTGTCTATTTTTAAATTATATGTATTTGATAGTTTGACTTGTTTTTAATCATCTCAAACAGAAGTGATGTGCTACTAATGACAACTAAAGTACCCGAAGATACCTTTCATTTACAGATTTCAAATTAAACATCCCAGCACTCTGTGAGAGTTGTCACCTTCACTTCAAAAACCAGGGAAAAAAAAGGTAGTAGAAAACACTTTTCATATAGTGGAGAGAGAGAAAGAAGTCCAGCCAGATTACATATTCCAGTCTGGTGTTTTATTGCTACATGGCACAATCCAGTCTTCTGTTGTCCATTAATGGTATTTAAAGTAAAATAAAGAAATTAACTACAATTGGTACTTTAGAACAGGGACTTGCACGTGTCACAATCCTGGTAACTCTTATTCTGATGACTTCCACTATGAATTACAAGTGCATATTACTTTTAATCTTGCAGATTAAGCTACAATAGATTGTCAGACTGTGGTTCCTTCCACATGGAGACCCTGCAGTGTGCTCCTCACACAACAGGACCATAATACTCAGGGGCTCTTGGCCCTAGGCCACTATTAGGATATAAGATCATCCTCAGCGCTTCCCAGTGCCCAGGACTCCCAGCTGATCAGCAGTTTATGATGCTTCACTTGTCAGGACCATAGGAAAACCAAGAGCAAATGCACCCACATTTTTGTGTTTGATTTGCACTATCACTGCGAATGCACAAGGAATGCATGGAGCAGATGAAAGAGTGGGGACAGCCTTTGCATGTCAGTGATGCACTGTGCTGTGCTGCTCTCTAGGCTCAGACTGGATTTCTCTAAGATGGGACTGCACTCATTCCTTCACATAACTCTTTGAATCATGGATTCTTCTCTTATGCAGGAAGCCTCTTTCTTTTGGGGTCACTTTCAGTAAAAAAGCAACCTCTCTTAGGAAAGATTGCTTTACTTGCTCTTCCTTGTCCAAGCTCTCTGCACATTCTCCAAAACTATATTTTAAAGGGTTGTGCTAAAACAACTGGCCTTTTGTTCTATCTCAGGGGATATTTCATTGTTGCAGACCCCAAGCCTGTGTGAAGAAGCCAAAATGAGTGGGATTTCAAAAGCTGCTCCCATCCTATTGTGCATGAAACATCTTTTGAAAAGGAGCCAGCTTGTCACTCAGTCTGTACTGTTAGCACCTTCTCCCCTCCCAGGGAATCTCAATCCCAAATGGACATAAGACAACAATGGAGAAAGCAAATTAGCCCAATGTTCAAAATGGACCTGGCAGTCAGATGTAGAAACACAGCATACCTATAATTTCAAGGGTAATTTGTAGATTTTACAGAACTGTTAGATACAATCTAGCATCACTATATTTATATATATACTGATGTTCCTTTAGCACAGTTTGATAAATATGGAAACATACTGAAATATACTTGGATTAAAAAAATAATAATTTAAAGCCCTCTCCTGTAAGACTTTTCTCAGATACTTCCAATACAAAAATTTGTGTCTCTTTCTCTGTCACATAGTTCCCTCCCTTTTCCTCATCACCTCGTAAAAAGTAAATCATCCTCTAATAAGCCAAGTAAAATTTTAAAGCAATATTTTTTTCTGGAGTCATGTAATGTTTGGCTCTGTTCCAACTCTCATGCAGGAAATCTAGATAACATCTAAATAGCAATAGCTTTTTCACTGAAGAGAAGCTACTGTGTAGATGTAATGCCTTCTCTCCTAAATGAACTAACTGGTTTGACTGTAAATGACCAAAAGCTCTATTCTACTGAGTTACCCAATACACTACAATAAGGAAAAGCTACTGAAGACTGCCTCCATGTGAGCCCATAACTCATAAGCACTTATTTATCTTATGGTCTAGTGTGAGCTCCAGCCCAAGTTTTTATTGTTTGACCTTCTGAGTGGCCGGTAAAACCCAGTCACCATGGGATGGGGATGGACAGAGAGTGCTGACACACAAGACATCAGACTGCACTGGACTGACTGAAGCTGTGTCCTGCTGGGCTCCTGGAGGATATTGCCTTCACTGGAGAGGTGCCTGAATGGGAAATGAATCTATTTGTGAACAGCTGCAGTTTACAACCCAGTATTATACCGTAAATTACACCAATGTCAGGCTACATTAATATAGCAGATTATAAACAGTGGTGGAGGAACAAATGCACATCCCATTCAGCTCTCACCAGAGTGGTTGCACTGACTTCCCAAAGAAAGGCAGATGAACAGCCATGAGTAGAAGCTGCTTCAGCCACGTAGCTTAATTCACTGTTCAGTGTGTCAGCAATCCCCTGACATAATGCATGAATAAAACTGGTTTCCTTTGTGAATTGAACTGGGACACAGGACAAAACAGCAATCTCCAAGAAGAAAAAAAAATTAGAAGATGAAACAAGATCATCTTGAAGCCTGCCTCCTGCCCTTCAATGCCAGGCCCTGTCACAGCCTAAGAAGATGGACAGCACAGGTTACCCTGATCTGTGTAACAGCCTTGGGCAGGGGGGAGGTGAGGGCAGAAATCATGTTTGGCTTCTCAAAGGTAACTAAGTTTATACCCCTGGAAAACATGCAGCACTTGTACATGTGACACATAGGTGGAATATAAGCACCTCTACTTAAGATAAAGAATTGTAACTTTGGCAGAAGAGGTGGAAAGCACTCACTGCCCAGCCTCTCCTTAACCTGGCCTCTGTGCTTAGCTGATTTATGAATCCCACATTTGGAAACAAGCCCCTAAAAGACAGGAGTGGCAAATGTGCTTTGCACAACCAGGGCTTAAATGTCTACTGTTAACCAGAGTGAACAGTACTGCCAGATAAAACCTTTTGAAAGCAGAGTGTCAGTAAAGGAACCTTAAACATACTGACACGCATAAAATATTATCCCAGTGGCATATTTCATGGACTATAACCTTACAAAACTTTTGAATTTATGGAAGCTTTGCCAATAATGAAATGTCACTAGAAATGTTCTATAATTAGGACTAAACACAAGGAAAGAAAAAAACCAAAAATGGTTGAAACTATCCATGAAATCATAAGTGCTTACTTTTCTTAGATTACAGAACTGTATTTGCAATGATGCCAGAGCAATATAACTAGACACGTTCAAAGAGCAAAGAACAAAAAGTAACTGGGTAAATGCTATGCAACAGCCTAAAAATACTGTCATTAAGTTAAGAAACGGGTTCTCCTAGAACATTAAAACTACCCATTAAATGAAGAAACTAATAATTGGTACTCCTGAGTTGTGACACTTCATAACCTGTGCAGGAAAGCAGCAAATGAGATCTAGGAAAAATCACTGGAAGCAGAATTTAATTTGTACTGCAATATTATCATAGTCAATCACAGTCTAGAAAAAACACAGAAAGATAGATAATAATGGGAAGGTTCTTAAAACCATGAAGGGAAGGAATTCCTGAACTGTAATCCTGAAATCTGACTGGGTTATGGTACTAGAGGACAGTGTTCCTCAAGTACTGTATATCAACACACAGCCTCATGAGCTTTTACCTCAATGCATAGTTAAAACAATTCCAAGCCACATAGAAAGAGAGAGGGGAAAGGTTCAGGGCATCTAAACACCAGCTCTACTCTTTGTTTTCCCACAGTTAATTCCCCTGATTTCACTTGCACTGAATATGTATAAAATTGAACACAAATCATGTTGATGAAATTAGTTATTAAGTTATTAATATGAATTTATACTTCAGTGAGGGACAGGTTGGAAAGGACATGGACGAAGTCCAACTTAGGTGGAACTGCTAAGAGACCAGCTTTTCATGGCAAGAGTGCCCTGCTGGTTTTTGCAGCACTTCAGAAGAGGAGACATGGAACAAGGCAGCAAAATTTACATTGGACCCCTCAAGTTTGCTCTGCTCAGAAGAGGTGAGAGCAGGATGTTGGTCCCAGCTGGGATCTGCAGTTTTCACAGCCACAGAACAGCACTATGGTTTCTCTCCCTGGGACTCAGGGCACAACCTGATGCTGGTCAGGTTGAAGGACTGAGCAGCTGCATTCACAGACTAATGCTGAGTGTAGTCTCCATCAGTCTTTTTCTGGCATTGCTATGCTGGCTAGGAACAAGAGAGACAAAACCAAACCAACCCCTTCAGCATTACTTTTCCAGCAAAATTTCCAGTGTTAATGTAGCAATAGTGATGGAAACATGCTATTGTTGACTCAGCTAATGTCCTTCAGAGGAGCAGTGTAACTACGCCAGGCACAACAGACCACTGGCACCAGCAACAAGCTTGGCACTGACCTTGACTGGGGCTGATGCCAACTACAATGAGTTTCAACACCTTCTCAAACAAAAACATGGCAACAGATTCACCAAAGGCTCCCTGCGAGTGAAAGAAACTAGAAGGAAAAACTCCTCAGGCAAGCATGTGATAGATCACCTAAAGTGTTCTTCAGAGAAATGACAATACCAAAACAGCTGCTGGAATGGAGAGACAGCATTGTTGAACCTAAACTGGGGTGGGTGTGACACAGCTTAAGAAACAGTGTGTTGGCTAAGCAAGGGGAAATGTCAGCTTGACAACCAGCCAGTCGGAAGTGATTGCAGATCCTCTCTTTGTATCTGTATCTGCACGTCAAACTCACTGTGGTTTTGACAATGACCATCCCTTTACAGGCCTGCTACAATACTTATGTCATCACCTTCCATTGAGACACTGAATTAATTAATATTTGTTTTCTGAATGATTCAGGCAGCAGTGATGCTTGAATTAGCACCAGGTTGTGCCATCAATGGTTCTTAAGCTAATATTACTAGAACAAAACAAAAATCCCACTAAAAGGAAAGCATCTTTAGCACCGAGTACTAGAGAAGAGTATTTACATACTAAATCTTATTAATAAACACTCCAATATAGTGAGAAAACAAATAGATACCAGCCTGAAATATTGAAGCAGTGAAACTAATGCTGCTGAGCTGGCATGAGCTGTCATAATCGATGGGAGCTGTTTACACAGACTCCATTCCTTCGGTTACGCAAACAGAGCCCGTGTAAACAGCGAGCACGTCGGTGTGTGGCCCCACTCCAGGCTACTCAGAAATGCAAGGCACTGCCACTCTCAGTGACAGCAGCATCCCACAGACAAGAGTGCACAGAGCAGGCATGAGGTACGCACTCATCTGAAATTCCTCACTCAGGACGTACATGGGACATTGGGCAAGTTGCTTTCACTCAGAACGGATTTTTCCCACTTCTCTAAAGCCTGCTTTTCTCCCACAGCTCTTTGGGATTTATGGCAGAAGGTTAAAAGATGACTGTTTTTAATTATGCCTATGGAAAAATACTACAGGATTCAGTAACTGGGGTGGGGATGGGTTGGATTTTTACCTAGGATGACAGAAAAGGTTTCGGCAATGGAAACTTAGAGAATGATTCAAAGCCTTGCAGAAAGAATACTCACGTTCACTAAATTTGAATAGAGTTGTGAGAAAAAGCTTCAGAGCTTTGCTGACTTCTATAGATTTTCCTTCTCAAATTCACTATTTCTTTTTAGAGGAGAACACTTCTCCCAGTATCATCATCCAGAAGCTTTGTTTTTCTCATGTTTCATTAAATACCTTCTTATAATCTCCCTGTTCTTTTTAAATATCAAAGTAATGTATATACCCAGTTATTTTAGAAACTTTGCCAGCATATGACATGATGCTAGTGCTTGTAAAACTAAAGCCAACTTCATTATATTTTACCTCAGGAGAGTTATCAGGGGAACACTGTCTGATTCAGAAGAAAGAAAACATGCTTTCTTCATGCATTAGAATGTTATCAGCTTATGATACCTAAATAAACTTTATTAGGATGAAAACATTTACTATATACTCATAAAATGGACCCATTGCTGAAGCTCCTAATGTTTGTTTGACATTTAACAGCTGACTGGCAAGAGTAGTAAAAGGAAATTATGTGGTTGAAATAGAGTGTCGTAGTTTACAGACAAATTTAAGATAAACATTCAAAGCAGACTGTGGATTTTGGACATGAAAATGTACCAGCTACCCATTTTCCATATCAAACCTATGCAGGATAATGTCACCACATTTAAGCCCCATTAATACTATTAATGTGTTAATTTAGCTCCATTCTCAGTAACAATGGGACAGATCAATTTGATCTGCTGTTTACCAAACCCACAGAGACCATTAATAGTGGTAGCCAATCTGCTAGAGTGAAAGTTACCCTTCCAAGTGGAAATGTAAGAGCGTGACTGGGAGACAGGAAGGGTCAGAAGGACTGTGTATTTCTCAAGGATGAGTTTTCATGACACTGGCACACAGTCCATATCAAAGTCAACCCAACAAAGTTCATTCAATAATTTCAAGAAAGATAAGTTGAGAATCTGGAGAATTTTAAACCTCCTGAAAGTGCAGGCCAGCGAAGAAAAGCTTCCTTTCACAGGTCTGCCAGTTCTCTTTCAGAGTTTTAATATCCAGCTTGAGCTTCTAAGTCCATGGCCAAAGCAAAGCCATTGTGCTGGGCTTCCCTATAAAGAAACTCAGGTGGGAACAGACAACTCTATTCACAAACCACAGTAGGCCTGAAGCAAAGCTGTAAACACTACAAGCAAATGTGTTAACCACCATCTCACTGGCTTCCACCATCCTTTCCCTACCCTCCCCACTTTAAAGAACTTTTTCATAATTTATTGTCTGGAAGGCAAAATAGTTAATGCTAATGTATTCAGTAATAGTATGCAGGAGGTTCCTGGGTTCAACAATCCATTTCTTGCCTTATCTGACAAAAGCATTTTGACTGTTTAATAATAACAAAAATATCCACATTTTAAATCTCTGGGAGAAGATATTTGTTTTAATTAGGAAGCTGTTGATTAATTTAACCCTGTGTAAGCACCATATTTAGCTACCATTAAACTGAAAAATACCTAAAGTAATTAACATGGTATCTTTTAAGAACTTCCTTCTAAAAGCTTTTAAGAATTTCTTTTCATTGTTTTCTGTCATGACAATGGAAATGAATACTTTCTTCATCAAACAAATAGAATATCAGAGCAGTTACCTTGCACGTGAAAAGTGTTTCTATCTCCTTTCTGGGATGCATCAAAATCTGTTTGAATTACTCTTTAGAGAATCTGATGTGGATCAACACACAGCACAACTCCTGAGGAGTTGAGAAGTTCATTGCACCTGGGCTTGTCTGTTTATAAAACTGGCAGGCATTTTAAATTGCATCCTCACCTCATGCCCTTGTCATTTCATTTTGGGAAATCAAATTTTTTCCAACTATGAATTACATAAATTTCATGAAAGATTTCATAGAGTGTTAGCTGACTAGCTGTTGAACAAAGAATCCTCTGGTTTCTTAAGAGTGCTTCATGATGTGCAATGGCTAAGAAATATATGCATCAATAAAACTTTTTAATTGTCATTATATTAGTGACTGTATCTCTTGAGGATGGAACTATGAACAGCACCATTGTTTTCATATGTACAAGAAGTTGTATTTCAGCTGCCTGCTACATACAACCAACTAAACCCGAGGTCCACCACTTTTACTCTGAATACTTCCTTACTTCCCAAGGAGTCAATTAAGCCAATGGAACCATTCATAGAAGAAGAATACTGGAATTCAGCCTCTAAACCAGTCTGCTAACTGGTTAAATTGTGCTGACTTAGGAAATGGTTAGAAAACAATTCTGAGTTATAGCATAAATAGAGGAAAAGCTTCATAGCCAGCCAGAAATCTTGGACTGCTTCAGCAATCAGGGAAAGTTCAGTGCCAGTTCAGCTCTAGTTTTTAAGGACAGTTTTGGGCTATGTTGTGGACATATTACATACAAAATGGAGTTGTTTCCCCTATCTTTCCCTAAATGAAGCTTTATTAGTTGTAGTAGAAATTTTTCATTTAACAAGATCTTTAGTCTTGCAGAAATTAGAAGCACTGCACCTTCAGCTTCTAATTAATTACTTATTTGTTGTTTAAAAGGAAGCCAAATTTCATTTGAGGGACAAATGCAGGATATGCTTTTAATTTGTAAATAATAAAGACCTTTCTTGTACCCCTTTAGAAAAAAAAAACCTAACAGAAAATGTCTTTGAGAGCAGATCAGTTCTGGAGACAGCTTGGCACTAGCATAGCGGTGAACCAAACTACAGGTGGTAAGAAAAAAACCACTTAATGCTAAACATGTTAAATGGGTCCTCAAAGACCTTTGAGAACTGTGTACTGCAGAATTAAGGAGCCTCAACGTTTCCCATTGAGATGTCTCAAATTTCACTGCTGTAAGAACTTGCCATTACATAGCATGACCAGACCCCAGTATCACTGCACGTGATGCTGAGTACCTGTCACACTCCAGGCTTCACCAGGGAAGCAATGGCACTGGAAACCAATACTCAGGGGCAGATTTAAGTTTGTTAGCTATTATGGGTTACAGTGCCTGAAGTGATTCTTCAGGTTCCTTTCCAGGACAATAACATTCACCAAGGCTTCTGGCACTGCATGGGAAAGAGTGTGAGGGGCTCTCTGGCCAGTGCTCAGCAGGACACACACAGATCCTGGAATGGGAGGCACCAGGGAGATGCACAACCCACCTGGGAACAAATCAGCTAACTGACTTCAAAGGTGCAGGGAGATTCCACACATTTTCATGCAAGGTGAAAGCTTTCAGAGAGAAAAGAGAGCTGTGACAAAGAATACATGCTTATATATGTGGCTAGAAATACATGCATCTGTTCTGGGGAACCCTCAAAAATAAGAAACTACTTAGAAAATTGTAACATTTAGGATGTAGAGATCACTGCCTAGTCTTAAAACACCTGATGGACAATAAACATCTATAATCAAACTGTCAGCTCAGAAACACTGTGGGTTATATGGTTGTGGGTCATCAGCTCAGCAGCTCCATAGGAATGACTGAGGAACTTGGATCAAGCTGCCTTCCCTGCATTAAAATATTGCAGTAACAGGCTAGTTCTCTTTGCAGGTATCATACAGCTGAAAACAAAGCCACATCCTTCAAAGTTACCTCCAGCCTGGTGTGAAGGATAGTTGTGCTGCATGAGAAACTGTTCTGGAGTCACTATTCAACCTAATGATCCTTCGAGACACCAAGTTATGCCAAGGGGAAGGAAGGGTATGAAACACAGAGATTCCAGGATGATGGTCTGTGCAAAGATCAACAATACAGAAACCTTGCCAGGGAATGAAACATTTTCCCATCTTCCTTCCATCCCTCTTCATTGTTAGCCCATTGTATGGTAGCTTATCACTGAATGTTTTTACATAAATACAATTACCAAGTTAAATCAAAACAGGATGGTGGCAGAAATCTGTGGAATCCTTGTAAATGCAGTATGACAGCTTACATTTTATGACATAAACTAATTTAAACATGCTTATTCTGTCTCCAGAACTGCATCTGAACTGAGTGAAATAAAATTTTTCATGGATTTCAACAGGGAGAGAATGGGGAACAATCCATCACATGGCCAACCTAGAGCAACTTTGTGTATCTACCAACAGTTTTGTTCACTCAAGAGACATCTCTACAAGTCAGCAGCAGACAATCTGACAAAAGTGTGAAAAGTCAGACACTAAAGACACGCTGCATCTTCACGGGAAAGTTGACCCACCCAGCCATGTGAGATCCTCCAAGAAAAGCCCATCAAAACTGAACAGGCCATTCTAAATCTTCTGATTATTTTGTGATAATTTCTCCTCAACTCTTGCTTCTGTACACTAGATTCCAGCAAAGAGCTTCCCAAGAGAACATCACTTCAAACATCCAAAACAAGACCTTTTTTATACATGGCAACCTAACAGCATGAATGACCTGAAAATCATCATTATCATTTTTAATTAGCCCTGTTTTTCAAAAACCTGATTTGTATCTCATATCATATTCAGGCAATAATTTGTTGGCCACAGATGTTGCTACAAAACTGGAAGCAGATCTTTTTATTAGGGATTTTTTAATAAGGAAGGGGAAGTCTCATATTTAAAAACACAGTAAAGTTAAAAAAAATTATAAAAGTGTATATTTAATAAACTATATGTATGTAGTACTACTATCAGGCAAAGTAGTAATTTTTTGGTTTCCTAATGCCATAACCATCTGGCAAAGATCCCGATTTTGTAGACAATCTGTTTCAGTTTCTTCATATGGTTTAAATGTAAGGCAAAAGGTCAAAACACAACCTGAAATATTTAAAGTGGTCAATGACAGTCATACTGTCAATGAATTATCTCAAGTTTACTGTTAAATATGGATAGCCTTTGAGGTAACCTCCAGTACATGTCACAATTTCCTAATGAGTTATTAAGTTATTAAGCTATGAAATATTTCTGAATTTTAAGCAAGACTAAGGAGTAAAACCCAAGTAAAACAAATTAAAAGGATAATAATTATGCAACATCTTGAGATGTTCCAGACAGTCACACTATGCATATATAAAAAAATACATTAATAAACTGAACATATTAATAAAAAGCTAAGACTGGCCCTTCAAGACCTCAACACTAATTGGTAAGGATTTAGACAGCACATCTTGAATAACTTCCATTAACAGTTTTGGTAAGTCACTGTTCAACTATCTAAAACTGGAATAATTTAAACTGCACAGTTCATCTACTGTATTATCATTTGTGAAAGATCAGTGAAACATCATTAGACAGTTTGAGTAATGAAGCAATTGTCTAATTGCCCCGACTTGAATCTTATTTCTGATGAACTTAAATGATTAACCATGAACTGGTTTCTACTTTTCAAGCCCCACAGTTCAATTAAAGGCCAATGATTACCATCATCCCTGAGATAATTTACTTTGAACTCTGAAGAATTCTTTCAAAGAGGGTGACACTTAAGCAGATTTTATTTTTAACAAAGAGGCAAGCTTCAGACCCAAGAGGCAGCTGTTATGCCACTGTACCTAGAAGGGTAAAAAGCCCATGCAACCCCTCGGCAACTTTGTGGTCTGCTGTGGTACCACCCTGCAGAACAAAGACACATTATTGCAGCAGGAACAACTGCCAGGCCTCCCATTTGGCAGCCAACAAGTTGCTCCTGGGTCTTTCAAGCAACGATCCCCTGCCCAAAGTGTGAGTACATCCACGCACACCTAGAGCCGGAGCGCCATTAACAGAGGGGCTTCGTGCAGGCAGAATTCCTGCCGAGCTGCGAGACAGAGCCTGGCCCACAGCCTGACAGTAATGCCAGGGCTGTCTCGGGATTTGGGACCCAAATGTGTCAGGAACGGGCCCAAGCCATGGTAACAGTTACCTTGAAGGCTGTGACATCCCCTCATTTAACTGGTCCCAGGCTGTAATTCACAGTCTTGATGAATTTCTGTAATCTCCAAAATATCATACCCTCAAATATGATTTTGGAAATGAGTATCTACCAGGTTCAGCTATTTGCTTGCTTCTTTAGCTACCAGAACTTAACCACTCATACAAAATATCCAGACTACAAGCTGACACAGTTGGCAACATCTGAGTCATATCATTCTCTTGATTAACTTCTGAGTGCTAATTTCAAAGGCATAATACCTTCTTTGTTACAAAAACCCAGTAAGAAAAAACAGTTTCAGAAGGACTGTGAATATCTGAGATCACTTCACGTCATTTATAAGGTGCAAGTAAGGATAACACTGTCACAGGCACATGGAGAGAGACAGGACAGTGTGTTTCTCAGTGAGCATTTGGTAGAAATTAAGTTCCCACAGGTGGGAAAGTTTGGGTGGTAGAGAACAGCAGCTTGAGGTGATGGCATTGCACAGGGTCAGCAGTTTTGCCATGGGATGTATTCAGACCTTGTTTTGTTGCTGATAAACAGCAGTTCTGTCTCACCAATAGCAGAATTCTCCCTTGATTTAACAAAATCTACATTAAAGTGCAGTATCACAATTCAGCTCTTGCCTTTAACCCCACTGCAACACAAAGTGTGTTACAAATCTGCTACAGGAATCACTTCATCCAACATAGATACGCAGAAGTCTCAAGGGTGGAAAGTGGCAGCTGTTCAACACATTCACTCATAGAAACGTTATTCACCATCAGTATTTGTTTTGCTATTGTTACACAGTTATGTTCGCAGTGAAAGTGCCTGAAATATTTGTTTTCTCTTCAGAAACTATGCCATAATAGCATTTTTTTTCTGCAAATAAAGCTTTCTGAACTGCAGATTAATGAGTAAAACAAGTGGTTAAAGATATCTTTTATATATCATTCCTTTCTCATTTTATAGCTCAAGAGCCATGTGTCTCTCTTTAACATGTGATTTGCAATGTAATACTCCATGAGCTTCCATATCTGCCTTGTATAATAGTTTCAAATAAAATTTGGCTCTCTGTATATCTTAACCTTGGGAACAGGACTGTTAAAATCCTAGAGGCCAAATACCAATATCCCTATAGGATTCTCATGCACATCTGCATTTCTGGAAAGATGATATTTTTAAGGGAAAAGCTTTCAATTAAACATTCCTCCAGAAACCATAGTTTTGCCCAGCTCTTCTTGTTGCTCACTTGGTAATGGACACATTACAGGGTAAAATCTGCCATACAACAATTTCATCAGGTAGGAGTCCTAAGAATACGTATTTGTAATAAGCTTTATTTTTAATTCCCCTTTAGATTTCTAGGGGTACAGCTGCCCTGAGAGTTTGTGTTACAGCGAGAGGACTGGAGGAACTCTCTCATATCCTCACTCCAGACTGGATCTTACCCTGTCATTTGCAGGCAGAGTTGCAAGCAACCCACTTGAACTGTGAATGAAGCTGCAAATGCCAGAATTTGGTCAATCTTTTACGTTTTCGCTTTCAGCCAAAGTACCTAAAGCACTGGGATGCAGACACTGAAGAATCAGATGTAAGTGTGTTCCCATTTTAATTTCTTGTTTATAATTAATTACCCGAAGTTTCTTGAAAGCTGCACTTTTGAGAAGGAAATTTCTCCATTTTGGTTTTGGCTAGGTGATCTTTTGCTTGACTGGGGGGTTTGTTTGTGATGTTTTTATATGTGAAGAAATCCAGTTCAGCTATTTGAACAAGCAAAATGTTAAACACATATTTCCCTTATCTATACTGTGATTTTTTTTTTTTTTAGTTGATTTCTTAAAGCTAGAATGATAAAGGGTTAACAGCTATAATTCAGAATGAAAACTGAGAATTCTTACCAAGAATAAGGGACTGTGCTTGTCTTGGAGAGAAAATATTCTGGTTTCAACATGACACATGAGCCCAAGCAAACTGAGCACTGACCACATGCAGTAGATTTTTTTGTTTGTGTTTTTGCTGAACTAAGAAAGGATGCACCCAAGGGAGAGATTAACAAACTGAGGCTACTCAGTTCACGATGTTTGTTGTCCAAGTCACAGAGCAACAAAGAAAAAAATGCCACAAAACCCAAATATTCTAAAACCCTATTGATTTTAACTTATTTCATACTTTTAAAGTCTAGAAAAAGATAGGCTGTGAGGCTGAAAGACCAGAAGTACTGAAAGTACAGCTGCAGATGTCTGTGCTTATTACCAAACACCAAACTTCCCCAACATTTCTTTTTTTTCCCCTCATTTTGTAAAAAAACCTAGGAAGAGCATTACCTTAGAAAGGTAAACACTCTCAAACTTGACATGCCCAGTTTTCTTACCCTACCAGCCTCACAGAAACTGTTTTTTTGAATAGGTCCTAAATTAGTGATTAGGGTTTAATTTTTTTGCCCCCTCCCAAGATTAAGATTACTGTCTTTGGCTTTGTGATGCCAGTAATTAGCACAATAAATCATTGTTCTGCTCCAGTGAGATGTTATGCCAGCACATATTACTGAGTCCTACACTGGACATAAAAACCCAACAAAACCAAAACCAGCTGAAGGGCAGGATTTCCAAAGGCATCCAGCACTGGCCAAATTTTACACCCATAGAAGTCAGAGGTAATTTAAAGCAAAAATAAAAAAACTCAAACTCAAACAACCAGAACATTTGCTTGTACCATATCATAATGATGCAGTATTAGGCTGAAAAAACCCAAACCCCAAGGAATCAAGGTTCCAGTGTTGGCATTCACTTATAAAAGTCATTTGGCATGAGATACCAGTGAGAGATAAGCAGATACTGATCACCAGGGTGGACTGCAGATCTCCAGGAGCCACCTCCCCAAAAGTATTGAGGACAGCACTGTTTTTGCTCTCCTAGTGTGAGAGCACTCTAGAGAGATCACAAAATAGCTGAAATGTTCTTGTGACATGAAACTGGGGCCTGGAATATTTAAATATTTAGAGCGTCTCCCTGGAGTATTTAACCCTTCTGATTGCATGTATTGAGGATGGCTGATGCAGCATGCTCCAGAATTGGGAAAAATGACTTCTGTCTCATCCTAATGTGTGAGTAGAAGGAAAGTTCACATGAAAGACCTGTGGCATCACACATAAGCCTCTGTAGTCCCACAAGGTCATGACTGCATCTCCTCCATAATCCCAATATATTCAGGAAAAAAAAATCACTACAGAAATCTGCAAAACCCAGTTGTGAACACTGTGTTACAGCTAAAAGAATGCTTCACTATAAACAGTGGCTTTCAGACCTCTGCAAAGCACATGGGCCTTTTTACTTGAGTAATGCTTGAGAATTGTAAAAAGTCTTCTATGCAAAAGCTGGAGTCCAGTGCAACTCTGTTTGCAATTCTCCTAGGCATGGGGATTAAATGAAATGCAGATCTGTAAATTCAAGATCATTACAATGCCACAAAGTCTAAGGCACTCAAATCACCTTCAGATGTTGCTGCTGTTAAAATTAACAATAACAGGAGCACAGTTGCTAATGTTAGGACAGCAGACTCAGAAGGCCAGTCTATGAAAAAGATTTGCCACTACAACAGTATAACTATATTGGCATGAGTTTCCAATGGAGTTGCAACTTACCAGCTGGAAAAAAAAGCTTTTATTGTTAGAGGTTATACCCTCCCCAAGCAAAATAGAATATACTGGCCAAAGCTTCTTTTTTTCCTGGTACAACCATGTCTACACTAGGGTTTTTGCCAATACACACATACAGCCAAAAATCACACCTCCAACTGACATTACTGTACTGGCAAGTGTTTCTAGCACTGGCCTTAAAGCAGTTATTTGTTCAATCATTGCTTTCCACATTCATCCCTCACCCTAAAAATACTTTATTTCTTTACAGGTAAAAAGCTGGGAAAAACCCAATCTATCACCTTAGGTCTTATTCATCTGTTTCTTATATAAGGAAAGGATCTTTCTTTTGCCTTCGCAGAAGTTGAATTCCTCCTTCCCTTCCAAAAGCAGAATAAACATGGGAGGTTGGGGGGGGTGGGGGGTGGAGAGCATGAATCTTTAACCCCACAGCAGAACAAACAAACAAAAGTTCAGGTCAGCCCTTGCTCATCTTGCAACAGGGGCAGAGAAACAGTGAAAGAACAGAATTCTCTCAATCCTAATGACTGCTTGTTGCCATTCTCTACATACCAAAGTGAATACAGTCCCTCAGCTTTCAAAGTGCTATTTCTGTTCCTATTGCTGTGTCTGCTAAAGCAGATTCTTCCACAAGCAAAAAGTCGAACAATCTTCACTCTTAAAGCTCACACAGAAAGCAATACTTTAAAGGAGGCATAATTAGTACAAAACCAGGGTGTGAGGGGACAGAAGAAGGAGAAGAGAAATGACTTTTCAGAAAACCTCAGGCTACCCTCCATGAGAAGAGGATTGTCCTGTGACTTGCCTTGGTCTGAAATTATAAAAACAACTATATATTTTGAAGCACATTTGTTTTCAATAGTTGCAATTTTTTTTTCAAAAAAATTATCAAAACAATGGCTTTAAACATTGTATGGGAAAATAGAGCTTAAAGTGTTTCATTTTACTTCTAAAGCAGCAGTATAATATTTTCTTAATATCCTTCACCTCTCCAAGCCATTTCCTGTGGTTTGTCCTAAAATTTACCCTTGTCAGCCTAAATGGAAGTGTCAACTATGCGTGAAGAGTCAACTTGTTCTTGGACTGAAAACAACTGTACCCTGTTAAAATGCCTTGACTGCAGCATCACTAGAGAAGGCAAAACTTGTGTGTTTTTAGAGACAGAACTTGCTTCTCCTTCTTCAAGTCAGTATTTCTCCCAAGCTAAGGGTCAGAGAAGTCAGTTTGGGAAACACCACATTATTTCTGCTTGTGCTGCTTCTCTTCTGACCATGTTCAAACAGTTAAGGAGAGACTTGAAGATGTACAGTGGATTTGGCTTGATATTAAATTAAATAAAATTTTCCTTTGGAACTGTCTAGCAGAGCCTGCAGAAAGCAGTAGTAAGTGCACCTGGAATATTGTAAGTTTTAGGGAAATTTCCATGTCATACACTTTATGTTTATGCACCATTGGCACACCTAACCTGCAGAACTCAGATGCAGATACAGATTCCAAGGTGTTGAAACATCCACACTCAGGGTTTTGGTTTGAGCTCCTCCACAGCAAAAGATTTCTTTGCTTCTGAGCATGTAATGATACTTTACAAGTACTGAGCTCTGCTATAACTCTTTACAGGTCCTTTACAGAAAAACCTGACCCTTTCATTGTGCAAGTAACTCCCAAGATTACCAAAGGAAAGCAAGCCCCATGGCCAGCCCCTCTGACGCAAGGAGAGTGACATCCGGACATGTTTAGAGTATCAACACCTCCAGCCCAGCTTCGTGCTGCCAGGAGCTTTTTCCTGTTTGGATTCAAAAGTAAAGACACCTGGGATCAAACGCAAATGATCTCTTTCGATTCCATCCCCGGTGACGTAAGGGCAGGGCGGCCTGACAGCACCCCGAGGAGTCAGCGCGCGCCGCTCAGGTTCCCCTGCGCTCTCTCCTCAGCCCTGGGTTCCTCTCAAGGACTCCCTGCCAGCTGCACTGAACTGCACACAGAAGAACAATATGCAATAAACAGACATCATTAGAGAAATGTTATTTTTCTTATTACAGAAAAGTTGAGAACTTTCACAATATCTTGAAACACTGCTCAGAAATTACCTCTTCAGCTTGGCATCCGTTCCCTCTTTAGGAACAAAACAACCCCAGCAATTACAGGAAAAAGCCAAACTGACATAACTAAACCAAGAAAGCCTTTTATCTATTCATCTCACAAGGTTTCGTTTTATTTTTTTTAAAAACTACTTCTTAGAGGCTCAGGAAAAAAAAGCATTAGGTGCTCTTTGCACGCAGAACATTTATGACCTTGTTCAACTTCTTCAGTATATTTCTTACTAATGCTCACTGTATTAATGGACTCAGCCCAAGAACTAGTAATGTCGAGCTTTTTAATTGCTTTACACAGTTAAATGCTAATGTTTCAATCATTAATAAGAACACTGAATACCATGCTTTAGAGCACAATGTAAGCAATGTATTAAAAACAAATGCTTCACCAGGTTCCTACCTTTCACTTTTTACAAGTAATTCAGAAAAAGAAACCTAAAAATAAATAGCATTTACTGTCACTGGAGAAAGTGCTGCAGTAAAGAGCAGCAAACAACTGGGAGACACAATTATAACCTCCACCCCTTACAGCCTTCACAGAGCCTTTGCTGTTGCTGTCTATGTAAGCAGAGCAGAGCTGTCTGCTTCAGGGTTAGAGTTTTCTTGGAAATGTTTACTATAATGAGAGAATTTTCTGTTCTTTTTCTTTTAATCACAACACTGTCCAGTTCTGAGACCTGAATTGATGCAAAAAAACCAAAAAACCAAACAAACCAAAACCCAAAAACAACCAAACAAACACAGATGACATTTCAAGGAATTTAATAATCAGATGCCTCATTGCACAGCTTGGGAGTGTGTTTCACATTATATTAAAATTATTGACATCCAGTCATGTTATGGCAAAAAGAGCTGACACCATGCTTGGTTACAGCTGTTGCCACAACAGTAGTTATCTGGCAAATGATGTGAAAGAGGACAAAGTGCTATTGTGAGCTTATACCAAGCTTTTACACATTATGTCTCCAGTTCATAAAGAGGAAGGAAAAGAAGAAATGCTGCCTTTTTTTGGAGCAACCTCATTGTGATTCTAAGTGAATATGTTTGTCAAAAGACGCCAAAACCATCTCCAAATGACAGGCTATGAAAACCACAGAAGGGGATGGAGAGGAAGCCCAAGACTCCTGCAAGAAATGCAACTCAAACTTTGGGTAAGTAAAATGGGGTAAGTCAGAAAAAAGAAGGACAAAGAGATCTTGGAACACAAGCTTGTTCTTTCTCCTACAAGGAGCAGCAGATCTCAACTGCAACTTTGTGGAAAGCATCAAGAAGGGTCACACTCTGAAGAAGGCCACTTGTGTTCCCCAGGGCGTGTCTGTCATGGGTTGGCTGCTCTTGAAATTCAGGTCTTCGTGAGCGTGCTGAGGACACAAATGCCTCCATGTCTGCTTTCTTGGTGAGTCCATCCACATTACAGAGAAAAGGGATGTACATTTGACTGAAACACTTGCATTTCATGTTTTTTTTCCCCTCCATCAAGGAGCTGGAGAGCCTGGCTTACCACAGAAATGGTTTCCCAATAAAATAATCAACAACAATGTTGGAACTCTGTTCCTTGAAAGGAGAGTTGTCTCTGTGCCCCAGTGAGCCAGCAGAGGAAAAATCAGCTGCTACACATTAAAGAAAAAGTAACACATTTAAAAAAACCAAAAACAAAAGGAAAGGAAAAATAATTTTCATCCAGTATTTAATTGCAAAAACATGGTGGAAGAGAAAGAAGACTCAAGAGAAACTCCAGGCCTTCTTGCATCTAAATCAGCCATTTTGCATTTACAACAAAACGCTTCAATGCCGGTTGGTGCAGAGATGTGTCTGCAATCTTTTAAATTAATTTACTGACCCTGATATTTTTTTCCTCCTGCTACAGTGTTACCCAAAACCCCTCCTTCCATCTAGTTGAGCTCTAAACATAACATAGAATTCATTTTGATGCCCATGATATCGAGACCCATTCTCTGTATTGATCCAAAATGAAAAATTCAGATGAGAGAAAATAGCCAAACAATTGACCTATGTGAGTATTGACTGCTGTGCTGTCTACATGAAAAAGTTGGCTCTGTCCAGAAAACTTGAACCACCACATAGTATTGAAGATGCAAAAGTGATTTCCTCTTGTAAGAACAAGATATCATATGTTTGTTTTGCCAAAGGCTGATTTTAACAGTAGCCACTGGAATATAATATGTATAAACTTAGTATGTGACAAACAATTTATAGAAAAGCAGGACTAAATAATTTTTTAAATTTCTTGTAACACTAGTTATTAGCACACCAGATACATGCAGCATAATTATAGCACGTGTTTACTTTTATAATGTGGAAAGACACTAGAAAATATTTTAAAAGTAATTTTTCCCTTCCTTCTTTTTTATTCTCCACTTATTATTTAAATATGCTTCTGCAGTGGGGAATCACACTACACACACATGAAAACTGCAAAGTGAAACTGAATATAAACAGAAAGTGACTGATCTCATTTCACTGAGCAAGAGGGTTGAAGGCCAGAAAAGAAATAAATTGCTTAAGGGGTGGGATGTTAAGCAAATATTTATACAATTTTCCAGTTTTTATCAAACATAAAATATAATCTAATAATCATCTAAGGAATGTTTTGAGAACATTTTCCCTTAAGTATTACTCAACATTTAGACATGGATGATCAAAAAGTCGAGACCCACTCCCACCAAGCATACAACAGCATTTATCTCAAGCTCTCCCTAGTAGGAAAGATTATAAGGATTAAGTTTCAAGCTTGTGCAATTGTCTTTAGACAAACATAACAATATGCAATAAACTAGTATTCCCCAGATGACTTTATGAGAGAAAAAAAAAACAACCCATGCTAATGACAATTAAGACTAAAGAAAAGAAGAGCCAAATAAGTAACAATGTGGGACAAAGAGGCCCCATTGAAAGATGCATTAGCATGGAAGCCATCAAATCAGGGGGTGGTGGCTTGCCATGTGGGAAGGCATTCTCTGGGGCCACTTCTTGGCTTCCTCCTCACAAAGAAGTTCATTCCTTTAAATCATCATACATATTCTCAGGGTTTGGATCAAAGAAAGCAGGGTACAGTGGGTCTCAAACTGAAGTCAGTCTCTGAACTCAGAATAGTTTAGGGCCAAGTTTAAGAACCCTACCAACCAATTTCTATTATCCAGCTCAGTCACAATAATATTTTCCTATTAAACTTGTATTTAATTGGGTCAGTGGAGCAAGAGGACAAAACAGAAACTGTACTGTAAGCTAGTCTCTGCACTTATAAAACAGCCTTTCTCTGGTATCTTGAGCACCTGCTCCTCCTGCCAAATTCAGAGAACAGACACTTGGGCAGAAAGTTCTCAATTGACTTCAAAGAACAGAATTGCAAGCATACGAATTCAACACTCCCAGCCCCACCTCTGTTGACCATTTACAGTGAGGATCTCTGAGAGGAGATCCCTGTTTTCTTAGCTGAGTGCTGATGATCTTGAGCACTTCTAATAATGTTGGTGTAGTTTCTTCCAAAACAACACTACATGTGTTACATGTGTAACATCATATATCAATATATTCCAAATACTCCATCTTACTCCAAAGAGGACGCTGGGAATTTACTAAGAAAAAAAACTCCTTGTAAGCAATCCTTGCATGAAGAATTATAAATATTTCATCTCATTTGATCACTTAGATTCCTCAAAGAGGAATCATCTGATGGAACTGGCATGTGGGAGCTTGATTCTCTCACTCTTTGCTGGTAGAGCTTTACAAATTATTCAGTTATTCAAAGCTGGCTATGAAAATATGACCAACCAAGGGCACCAGCACAAGAGCTGTTGTATAAAGAACACTCTGCATGAAAATGATGCTCTACAGCATCATTACCAGATCCCACATTCAGTCCTCATTCTACTCCAGCTTTCAACATGTGCCTGCTACAAAAACTGTCTGACGACCTTTCTTCTAACTTTACAGCTAAGACCACCATCATTTCAGTGCATATTTCAACAAAATGCAATTGAAATCCATGTTTTAATTTTCTTTTTAATCAGGAGTTGGACAGTAAAATACTGGCATTTCAAAGGCTCACTAGTATGTTTTTGGTCATCGAGTTACTATATGAGACAGAATTTTTATGTATTCCCAGAGTATCTCCATGGCTTTACTCATCCATGTTTTGTAACAAACTATGTTTCTTTTTATTTCTCCCAAGACATGGTGACAAAGGTAATTTTGGCCAGAAGAAGTGACTGTCTACCTTCATCCCTGAGCCGTCACATTTCTCCTCCACACTTCCTTTAACAAGAAAATAGCAGTGCTGTGATAATAAGTCATAAAACATTGCATTTGTAAGGATCTGCTTCTGCTTTGAGGAACCCTAAAGTACTTAACAGACATTTGTAAAGTCCTGATTGATTGCAGGTCAACAGCAGCCAGAAATAATACATCACAGTCCTCAGCAAACTATAGTTTGCTACAACAAACAGTCCACATCATTTCTGACAGAAGCAGTAAGGACAGATTGGTAAAGAGAAAGTTGCCTGGGCTAGCACATAAAAATTTAACATTGCTGCTCTTCTCTCTCTCTCTCTCTCTCTCTCTCTCTCTCTCTCTCTCTCCATATATACACATAGTTCATCATTATGTCTCCAGGGATGTGTTAATTCTATTTGTTGTACCAATTCAAACACTTTTCTGTCTGCAACAAACCAAAAATGTCACCCAACATGAGTTTGTCACCTGCAGCCCTCAAAATTCTATCTGAAGAAGACAAGAAAGAATTGATACCTCCTGTTTCTCCTAGCTATGTTCAATAGCTGAGGAGATGAGGTATGTACTTGCTAATGGATTATTATGGAAATCAGATACTCCACACCCCTCTGGTCTAAATTCTTCCCATGCTTCTCTTTCACCCCTCTTAAATCCATGACTCCATGGATTTAAGCCATGACTCCAAAGCAGGATGGGCACTGCTACCAGTCAGTCTATCATTCACAAACTCTCATCAGGTCATGTGAGGACCATGCACAGATTAATTAAGGGCATTTGCTCCTGGAATGCTTTGCTGTGATATGGAACATTATCCTCATTTTAGAGATGCACAGAAACAGATGTGTTCACAGTTACCCAAGATATACCCAGGACAAAGCTAAGAATCAAATACCAGTAGACAAGTTTCTGATTGTTTTTACTGGATTGAGATGGTGAAAAAAAAAATAAATCTCAAACCCTTTATAAGATTAGAAATAAGCTAGTTACACAATATCTTGAAATCAAAAGGCAATATATCATGAAGCCTATGGAAACATGCCAATGCTTAATATTCAAGTTACATGAAATACCTATGAAAAGACTATAAAAGGAAGAGTTATAGCTGAGTCTTTTGTATAATTTTAAATATTTCAACCATGAAAATATTTATATTTTGAAATGTATATAATAGCTCATAAAATGAGATGTTTTCTTCTCTTTGCTCATGCACTTGAAAATACTTTATCTCTAACATTCGTGCCAGCATAAAAAAGTCCTAGTAAAAAAGTCTTCTTTCTTCATACCTCAAGATTAAAAAAAATCCCCAATAATATAATTAGCTTGCCTTTGAAATAGATTTAAAGACTTTGAAAGCTGTTTCCTCACGTCTCTAGGAGTAAATGGAAAGTGAGCACACTTCAGCATATGGACTTTGTTAGTGGGTATACCCCTAGTGTCCCTGAATACATCTGCATTATGTAGGACAGAAAGCAAAATGAACAGAAACCAAGCTGTGGTGTGAAGCTCAAGACTCCTCCAGCCTTGTGGACCTGCCAACACACACTCAGCCATATGAATTCCACAAGTTCTTTCCCCATCCCTGTCTACCATCAATGCCAGCCAGGCCTTCATGGTGATAAACCTAATTCTAATTTCCTCATAAAACACAATGAGAAGTGAGACCAAGTCCTTCACTATCAATCTCAAATTCTGGCACAAGTTGTTAAGTGCTAAAATGAACATTACTGTTTTAATTTGTGACTGTGCGATCTTTTGCCTCCTTACAAATGTGCCAGCAGACAAGATTTTACTTGTAAATTAATTTTAATGTATTTTGGTGATTATTTTTTGGTGGTCATGTGGGATGTTTTGGGAAAACCAAAATATCGACTGATTTCCTTTGTTTCTAGCACAAATACACCCATTCACCTCTATCTCTTGAATAAGATTGGGCTTTGCTGTTACTGTCTGTTTCATTCTGCTTAAGCATTGCTGAAAATAAAATTAAATTAAATCAATTGCAAGAGAAAGCAACTTCTTGTCTCCAAAGTTTTGAAATGATTGAACCGTCTCATATTTAATAATTCAGACTCAGCCTTTAAATTTTGTGCAGGAAAATAAGATGTTCTTTATATTTCAAAGATGTCTTCACAAAAGTCTGCAGTACTGGATTTTCTGACGCAGGGTGATTATAAAACCCCCTTTTGTTCTCATAACTTCATGATGTATATCTATAACTCTTTCTTGTTTGTGAAGATAAGACCAGCCTTGTCTCTCTAAATGCCTTTTCAAAGGAAGATTCACAGTTGTTTGACTTTTGATCTGTGTGGCAACTAGCTCGACCACCTGCACTGGGTTTGAGCAGTTACTGAGCTTGCTTTGTACCAGCTTATGAACATAGCAAGCCTTTGACACCAGAACGAGCCGATGTGTGAATACACCAATTTACAATGTAAATACAGGGTCCAACAATATGGGCATCTTTAATGACCAAATGTGTAAAGTGCATATATTGTTTACTGATTATATCATTAAATAAAACAGATGGCTCATATTCTCCATCCACCTACAGTGGATTAAAACACAATGGTGTAATAGTCTGGTACACTGGTAATGTGAAACATTGCTTTGTACTGGTGTAGTAGCATAAATAGCTGTTCACAAATGAGCTACAAAGCCCCACTGCCACTAAGAGTAATTAGCTTAAGGCCGTACTGAAAGAATGCTACCTTCACAATCAACACGTGTGTGCCATTCACGCCGAAAACTGCATTTAAAAAATACAGCGGTGACAGAAAGTAGCAAGGAAGTTTCTTGGCATGGATAAAGTAGACCATATGCTTCCCAACATCCAAGCAAGATTGGACACACTTAGAATCATGTTTCTCAAACAATTCTCTATTTAAATGCATTATTTGTGGCCATGATAAGCATCTCAGAGAAACAACAGTGGGTTTTATTTTTTCACTTGCACAAGCATTTTTATCAGGAGGAAGGTGGGGAGTTGGTGCAAAAATAATTTTTAGATGCAATTTTTTTTTTCAAGAAGAAAAATTAGTGTTGCAATCTTAAACCATCAGTAGATCTACAAAATAAGTAAAAGAAAATATGAAGACTTTGGTCTAACTCACAGATGTTACAAGAACTTTCTGGGTTACACTTTGGTTAATATAGCAAATTCTAAGATAATCCAGAGCTCTGAGGTAATAAATGTTCCACATCCTGCATGAATTATTTTAGAGCTACACAAATGTTGCAGAGAACATAAACACCAGTGTTTATGACAAAATAGTTTTTCTCTGTGTTTCTAATTTTTCTCAATTTCCACATTGACTTTACTTTACCTTCTTGATTAGATTCAAGTCAAAGAATCATAGAGTTGGATCTTCCACATTAGTTAAAAAGCCAGTCAGAATTAGGAAATTTTCATCCTTCCTGTCACCAAGTAGACTAATCTCTAGTGTGTATGACCACACTTTCTCATTCATGACTTTGTTTTTCTTCAGAGAGCTGCTCAGCAGGTTAGTGATGTGTGAACATTTCTTCTGCAGAGTTTCAAAGGTCCAATACAACATTTTACATGCTACCAGGGATATAAATTCTTCCTCAGTTTTGGTATTGTCCCACAGCAGCCCTAATTTATCTGCAACAAACTCTGAGTGATTCCCAAAGTCATAATTTATGGCCTTCTTTGTAAAATTACAATAATAACAGCAACAGCACAACAAAACACCACCCACCCCACCCCAACCAAGCTTTGCTCAAACTAAAAGAGTTCCTTGTTCAACACTAGGGCTACAGATGAGCAAACTACTCACACAACTATGACTTACAGCTTCAGATCCTGGGGTTTGTGGTAGAACATCACTGACTGACTTGAACAAAAATTGTACTCAGCTGAGGCTTTTTTTTCCCTATTGCTGGTCACTTATTCTCTTACGCCTCTTGAGCACAGCCAAAAGTCTGACCTGCTACTATGAACTAGACTGAAAATGATCTAGTCTAAAAGATTAGCTAATAAGGACAACATTCTGATATCACAGCAGTTTTAAATCAGTTTGATGACTTCATTGTTTTCTTAAGATAAAGTTCTTAGTGTGTGATCAGAATCATGCTAGAAAGCCAAATTAACTTTGCTTTTATTAAAAGACAAAAATTTCAGTCAAGTGTGGCAAGAAAAGTGCCAAGTGCCACTGGAAATCATACTCAGAAGGCACAAAGGAGGTTTTTTACTTGACAGAAGATGAGGCAAATCAATTTGCATTCCTCCATTTGTTTCCAAACACTATCTCTGTCCAAAATACCGGTGTGTCAACGGGCAAGGGTGGAAGAAATTAGTTAAAATTATGTTTGCTTGACACAATTACTGTCTTTTTCTTCAAGCATTTAGAATTGCCACAAAAAAAAGTTAAATCTTGGCATTTTGTAGATTTTGAGTTTCAAGTGTTGTTTTTAGTCAGCATAGTATACAGTCTGGTTTTAGTCCAGATACATAACCTTGTGAGGATGATTCAATTTTGGTGTCTCTATTTGCAAAGCTCCGTGACACCTACTCATGAAGCTACTGTTTGGAGAGGCTGAGCTTCCAGGATTTGCCTATTTGAACAGCATCCAATTCTTCTATTTTTCCATTCCTGTATCCCATCAAAAGGCTTGGCTTGATGAAAACTGGAAACTATAATTTAATTCTGTACACTTTTATTTATGTTCTCTAATTTTTGAAATGTTAAGCAGAAATTTCCTTCCACACCACAAGTCACCAGAAATCTCCTCACATGCACCAGCACATAAAAGCTCTCTGTCTAGCCAGGAAAAAGGATTTGGGCTAAACATTAGGGAAAATTTGGAAATATCTGATTGAAGAGATAGGGAATGTTGATCAGCGTAGAGCAGGCCAAACAAGAATCGGTCAGGATTAAAACAGGGTCTGTCAATCCTGCCTTAACACAAAGGGATGAACTTTTTTGAAATCACTTCCAAGTTGGTTCTCTTTGCTGTGGTAAATATATGCATTAAAATGAAGTGACCCAGTGGCAAGACATCATGCATATCTGTGTTCAGAAAATGTTATGTTCAGGAATTTATGGCTTAAACTCTGCAGTAAATGGAATATGTAAAATTCAACTTGTATTGTTTTTCACAGCTCTAGTGTGAGTAGTGTCAAGAACATGATCCTTAATCAACTACTAGTCTTAAAGAATTTGACTTAATTGATTTCTGAAGAGTTTACTCCAATTATTCCAGCAATCACCAATGTCAGCTTTTGCTAACAGTTTCTCTCCTTCACATAAACAATCCTACCACATTCAAAATATGTCCACTTCCTTCACCATTCTTGAATATCATGCCAGAGAGAACTCATACCTCTGGAGCCTCCTTGGAACTACTGCAGAAAGCCCTGCACTGCTTATGCTGACCTAAGACATGGCTTCTCATGGGAGCAGGTTGTGGGAGACCTGCTGTGGTTCAGATGTGACAGTGCTGACTGTGAAATGCCTTTTGTTTCACTCATGACACTGTGAACCTTTTTAGGCTCTAGCTGCTTAATGGTAGCCAACATATCTCAGTACAGAAAAGTGCCACTAAGGGTTATGTGATATTTAACCTATCAGGATGCTTTACATTGTTGGTATATGCAGCCTAGGACTAGCTAGGATAATTATCCACTGGGATTCTGCTTTCCTGCAGAAACACAACTGTGTGTTAATGTTCTTTCCAGCTGTTCAGCTGGACACAGAAGGGGAACAAATGAGATAGCAGTTCCAGATGATAGAAAAGAGGGAATGGAGGGGACAGAACAAAGACCATTGTACACTTCAAAAAGAAATGGGAAAAGAGAATTAGAAATATGGTCTGAAGAATGCTGAGAACCCTGCTCATAATGGACAGAGTGTAGGCAGCTTGACATGTGGATAAAGCTTTCCAACAATCTGAAAAATAAAACAATGCTACCACATAAATGCTCTTACCTCACTGGATGGGGGACATCCCCTTCTGAAGCTGCCAGAGCACAAGGAGATTAAAACACTGACTTATTTTATCCTATGCATTTAAGTTACTAGATGTAAGATCAATCGTGATGTTCCTTTTTTTCTTCCAGGTTTGAAGAAAATGTAACTGTACCACTTAGGTTGTTAGGGATGAAGATTTGCAAAGGCTATGGTGGCATTAAACTAATCCCAGCTACATGCCTGCAATGTTGAAATTGGTCCCATTCTGTAAGGCATTCAACACCTGTGGCCTGGAACTCTCCATGTACACTGATGCTGGTGGTTAAATAGCAGCTCAAAAGACTCCTGCACCCTCCATGGTGCATGGCTGAACAGTATTTCTAGCACTGAATGAAAGTAGGGCAAGATTTTTCAAAAGTATCGTGAAAGAAGTACACACACAACACTGTCTAAGAAAGATGAGTAAGGTTTAGAAAATGGTTTTCCATTGATTATTAAAAATAAGGAATGCATCTGACATGCATCAAATTACATCATACCTAAACTAAGGACAGGGAACCCATATCGTCCCTTACTATTTTAAAATATTTGCTCTTCAGACCTAGAGGTACATTTCCTGTTTTTTGGTTGGACTTCTAATGATGAAGAATGCTCACCCTTGGGAATTTTGCTGATGACACATTTATGTTTTCCAGATGTTTTGTCCATCACTTCAACAAGGAAACAAGGTTTCCTTTTAAAGTCAAAGACAAAGCGAGGAATGACTAGGTACTAATTAATGCCAAGGTTTAATCTGGAATAACAAGCAGTATGTTCCTCATCCAAGGACTAGATTGTGATTAACAGCACCACAGAGCTCATCACTTTCCTTCTGAAAAGATTCAACACTTCATAATTGATAAGGTTAGCTGGATAACAAAACACAAAAGTACAATTACGTATGAACCAAGTAACTATATTAAATGCTTAAAAGTCAGGAAAATGATAAAAAAAGTTATTGTACTGACAGTAACACTGAAATATCCTATGTGTATTTTACAGCTTCTAGTGAACAACAGAAATATTAAGGACATTGCAAGGAGCACAATAAAAGCTGTGTTGTCCCAAGAGATGACCCAGAATCATTCTGCCATTTACTCTCCCCCTTATTCAGACTCCCTCAAGTTAAAGGAATTGCTCCTCTGGTTTAAGTTAACCATATGCTTAAATATGTTCCCGAATTAAGGTCTAAATTACAGAAGTAAACAGCTGCAGCTGTAAATATTCAACATGAAGCAGACATGTTGCTAGAGGATTTACTGTTTCAACCATTTTTCAGTGTAGAAATACATCTTGAAATAAAAATAGAAATATATGTACCAAAAGAGTAGCTGAAACAGTTTCTACTCGAACTTCTTTTGGCTTGAGACCAAATATCCTGGAAAGAGGAACTCCTCTAGTATGAAAACAAGGCAAACGTAGCTGTATGTTAAATCCCACTCCAGACTGGTGATACAAGGACCTGCCTTCAGAAAACTGCAGAGGCTCAACAGTCAGGCCAAGTATGACTGAGACAGGCTTTAGCTCAGAAGAAAATCAGGTTTTTGTCATGCACTTTTGGGGATGGAAACAGAGATTGGCAGGGAATTGGGGGAAAAGGCAGTCACAAAAAAACACTCACTCTTTGTTTGGGTTTGTGTCCACAGGGACATGACTGTCCCTGCTGCTGCTCTTAACACATGGAAATGCAAGCTTTGTAGCCAAGCAAGGAGGCAGAGCAGACATCCTTAACTCTGCTCATCTCTAGGAGTGAGAGAAAGCAATAAAGAAGTCCTGTGCATGCAGTGCTGAATGGCCCAGGTCAGTGGGTAGAGGCAGAGCACCCCATGCCCTGCTGAAAGAACTGTCTTACACTGAGTGTCTCCTCAGCCCAGTGACCACAACACCACCACTGCTGAAGCTGTTTGACAACTACTAGAAAAAAACTGCAATCCAGGCGCAAACTCTGAAGACCAATTCTAAAAATCAGGTTTTAAATCACTTCTGCTTAGGACCAGAGGCAATGGACACAAGTTGGATGCTGAGAAATTTCAGAGAGATACCTGGAGAAATTGCTTATTTCAGCTGCCACTGGAACAGATGGCTCAGACAGGGATTGGTATCTCCAGCCTTGGATGTGTTTGAAACATGAGTGGAGAAGAGTCTGAGCAACCAGCTCTACTGAGACATGCTTGAAACAGGAGGATGGACCAGATGACCTCTAGAGGTCCCTTCCAACCTAAATTGTCCTACAATTCTGTGAAATGTTGAAAAATAACTGCAAGGTCTGAAATATCACAGAGCTCAAAAGTAGAATGAACTTTGACTAGAAGTGATGCAAGAAGCAGGACTCTCAAAATTTTCCTGGAAAGAAGAGTGAAGAAGCTTGACCAGAACTAGCACTCCATTTCTGATTGGAGTCAGATTGGTCATGCAGCTTGTTGGCAAGTCACATAACTTATTACCTGAGAGCTGAACTGAACCCTTACTGCTTCATTTCTATCAGACAGAGGTACTGTCTCTGTCCTGTTGGGGATCACATTTTAAATGTTGCTTTTATTAATGCAGATGTGTTCATAAACTTCTCAAAGCATCATTGACAATGACCCAGAACACTGAAATCTGAAGATTAAATGAGTTTTTTTGGCACAAAAATTTCCTGGTGAACCAGACAGGATAAACAGTTCTGGAGTGTAGCAACTATTCTTCTAAAATATTTTCCCGCAATTGGAAGAGGGGTAGACAGAACTTATCTGTTAATTGAAAAAAGATTCAAATCTACTGAAATTTTTATCTGGTTACTTTTAGGTTTGTTTGTTTCCCACTGGGCTGTGTGTGGCTTGGAGACTTTCCAAATTCTTTTCTTATAAGCTTTTCTAGGCTATTGGCTTATGATATGGGCAAAACCCTGAAGATATTCCAGAACACATTATTTTCTACTTCTTTCTAGCAAACTGTGCACTCCCCAGTTCACACTGAGGGACAGGCCAAGGGATAGAGACCTGAGACAACCTATTCAGTGCCTCACCACACTCACAGTAAAGAATTTTTTCCTAATATCTAATCTAAACATACTGTCTTTCAGTTTGAAGCCATTCCTCCTGATCCTAGTAATGCCTTAAGAGGAATGTATTAGTTTAGCAGAACCTAGGCAGTTGCTACAGGAAAAAAAAAAACCCAACCAAAACCATGAATGTATAGGTCATTTTTATGTGAGAATATTTAAAAACACTTCTTACAAAAATACTCTTATCCACATACCCAGAATATTGTGAGACAAGAAATTCCAATACATAAGGCTGGGTACCTTATTGCCACAGTAGCAAACTGGGATATGAAGACCTGTCCTTATTATGCCACTGAGTTCCTTAGTGAGCTATGGAAACCTACAAAACTTGTCTCTGCTTTTATTCCCCATCTCCAGAACATTTTATGCACAAACACATGGCCAGGGAATTTAGGTCATACAAAGGCAGTAATTTAGCCCTCTAGCTATCTAAATACCCAATCTCTTAATATATTCAACCAGATTCAAAAGAGATGCTGCTTTACCTTTCCCAGACAGTAAAATTAGAAAGAGTAAGGCATTAATTTGAAGCACAGGGTGTTAGCATGGCATATGACTTCAAGCATATCAACAGATAGATATTGTGGGAACAGCAACTACCTTGAGCAATGTTCAATTTAATATTACCTTTTCTGTATAATATCAATGTGGAAAATGGTCCTCCAGTGTTTTATTTTACTGGTTCCAGTAATTATGTAAAACATTGTGTGGTGTGTATGAAGTATGCAGAAATTAGGACACAACAGCCAACCTGTGCTAATTATATTTCTTGCAGTTGTATTTATCTAATACAGGCTGATTTCTTGGGGTCTGTATTTCATGATTATTTTCATAACTAAACAAACTGGGATGATGCTGAGGCTGGGATAATGTTGGACCCTTCTACCCAACAGTCACAAGCAAATTAAATTCACTGTAGGTCTATCAATTATGTGGTTTTAAACAACATCCTGAGAATTGTCTACTGAAAGCTGCTTCTCTGCTGGCATTGCTTTTGGCACATTTACCTGACCTGAGCTTAAATCCTAACCTGCCTTTCATCTAGATGGGTGACTCAGCTCAGCATTTTGTTGAAGAAAAAGGAAATCCAGCGCCTTTCTGACACACAGAAACATGCCATCATGGTGTTCGACTACATAATCCTTTGTCTGAAAAGAAGAGCCCAAGTATATCTCAGAAAGATCATATTTTTCATTTGGCTTCTGGAACACTTATAAACTAGGACTCCTAACTGTGATTCCCAAACACAAAACAAAGTCAAAGGTTGCAGCATATGTTTTTGTTTCAGCTTCTCCAAATTACTTGCAAATGTATTCAAACACAATATGAGGAGATACTTTATTTTATTGAAAATAACAGACTACAGGGTGCTGCAAAAAAGGCTGGGGTACCTCAAGCATAAACATGGAAAGAATACATTGGTTTAGAAACCCATAAATCCTTATTTGAATCTGCCAACCTGAAAGCCAAGTAAAGCCCGAAAAAACTATTTTTCCTAAATGCTATGTCTGATTAAGCCATACTATTAAATGACAGCTGAACTTTAACATTAATATGATATTATTTAAATAACTGCATGATTTTTTTTACACTAAAATGATGAATGATTTTTGGACAGCTCAATTGACATAAAGCAAGAAACCCCTTTAATGAGATTTGACAAAATGGAGACATATGCAGAATATTCGTTACAGCTCATGTCGCAGAGCCCTTCCAGGGGAGACTTGGGTTTGGTTGGTGTCTTTTCTTTTCCTTCATTTTTTTTATAGTTTATTTTGATTGTCTACAGTCACTGAACCATCCCTTTCAATTGCCACTTCCTTCCTCCATGGATTTTGAATTTAGCTTGTGTCATTTACATATTACTCTTAATCAGAGAATTTTATATGTTACATTTTGTAGTTGGAATTGTAAGAAATCTGTGGAATGAAGGCATCAAGTTCAGTCATTTTAACCTTTGTAAATTTGGTATACAAGGAACTAACAAAGGTATTTTTCTGAGGAGACTTATGAAGAAATAAAGGTTGTGCTAGAACAACTTATAAAATTCCAGTTTTCACATTTCCTAAGCCAAGTAACAAATCAACAGCTCCACTAAAAATGTCTCCTCTTTTTTTCTTTTTTTTCTTATAAGCAAAGTGCATTAAGCAAACACACAACATAAAAGCCTGTGGCAAGGGTAATTTCAGACTCAACTCTTCAGAGGATGCACTAAACTCCTTTAAAACTGTGCTTTCTTAGCACCCAGCACTGCTTATTAGAGGGATGCTTTTCTTCTTCAGGAAGCTGAATATACACAGAAATATGGACATCACAGAGAAGCTCAAGTGCTGTTTCAGTGAGTACAGAACACGTATCCAGAGATGCCACTAATTCAAAAAAATCTGTCTGAGAATGCACCGATGTAAATTTAAGGGGAGAAGTAATCAGTGGATAAATCCCTCCCTTCAGTCTCTTATAGAATTTTTGGACATTGCACAATTTTCCTTTTTGCATGACCTCATTTTGATCCCAGGGACAATTTTCATAACACTGAAAGTGTGGAAGAAACATGCTAAACCCAACAAGGGTCGACAGTGTGCCTGCCCCATCTATTTAGGCAGAATTGATAATTTAAACCTTTTCTCTGTGCATAAATTTATGCTGCCCCAAAAACATTTACCAACTTTCTCATTTTAACAGATAAAAAAACTCCTCAAAACACCAAGGTCACTCAAGAATAAGAAACACAGGAAATCATAATCAAAAAATCTTAATTTTAGAACACAATCCAAAATCCCCCAAACAAATACAAAGTAACAAAGATGAGAAATCATTACACAAGGGCTATCCTTCAGAAAACTCTTTTCAAAGGTGTGACAGTGCCTTCTATCATCCAAAGACTTTCTACACAGCAGCCTGGGTAAAAAAATGTCAGGTACACCAGCAAAATGTTGATGTTAAAGTAAAACTGAAAATAAAGGCATAGAGAGAGAGAAGAAGAAAAGAAGGAGCAGAAATGTCCCTACCTTGGCCTTACCTTCGCAACATTCCCGTCAAAATCCTGGAACTCTTCCCCAGGTTTGCATCTGTTTCTCTAAGCTGGGGAGAAAAGAGTCCCATTAAAGGTAAAAGGCACAGGTACCCCTTTCTGTACAAAGGACAGGTGTTTCTACAGTCATCTGAGTCAGTCAGCTTCAGGTTTAGCACACAACAAGATCATAAAGCCACCAAAGCTCTGAAATCTAAAACTGTTTGTCTTGTTTTCACTTACATCAGTATGAAACCCAGGGAAGGTAAGTCATTGAGGCAACACAGGTGAGTCAGGATAAAGAGCAAAAGTTTTAGAAATAAAGGGTTGCAGGTAGAAGCTCTATAGATTGGAATCCCTGATTCCCATGTGTATGTGTATTGGCTGTGCATGTTAGTGAAAGGATCAAGGAATGAAGAGACAGCCATGTGCTGTGTTCCTGATGCTTTATGAAAAGAAAAATATATTTCTTCCACTGTTTTTCAAAGACAGCAGTTTAAAGAAAAAAACAGAATTACAAAACATGTCTTTTTAGCAATTCTGTGTAAAAGAAATATGTCTATACAGCCCTTTACATACAAAACTTGTACTGACCTTAGAGCAGCCAACTCTGGCCTGGGTGCTCACGTGCTTTGTGAACAGGTTATATATGTACAGGAGGAAAAGCTGTACAATATATATGGTGTTTTCTTTTTCCATGTAAGAACTCTAACTCACTGAAATGACTATTTTTGTAGTTTCTTGGGACAAAGGAAACCTAGAGTTTACAGCTACACCTAATTAGCTGTCTTGTTCTACAGCTTTTAAAAATATTACAAAATAGGTAAAAAATGAAATTGGGTAGATGAAAAGTTATGAAACAAATGAACTTCATGTTTATTTCTATTGTTTTTTAAAAGAGATCAAAATGTCCCCTCTCTGTGTTTCATATTGTCCCACAAAAGGAAATCTAGAAATGAAGAAGATGATAGGAAGAATGGAATTGGAATTACTCTCCTATTGCCTCCTTTGCCACTGGCAGCTGGAGGAGAGACAGCTTTTGACATTTTAGACATCTTGGAACCAGTGGGACATTAAAATCTACTGTAAAAAGATAATGCAATGATTATGACTATTTCAGTTATGAAACAGCAGGGATGACTGTTTCTAACATGCCCCAGAACATAGCTGTGTGTACATATATAAAAACATTCTTCTCCTTATGAAAGCTGAATATTTACCTGTTCATTATCAAAACAGATTGAAAGGATTACCCGAGTCATTGACTTCTTACTGAAAAAACTTTGTTGCAGTAGACAAAATGCATCCTGTGTTACAAATCCATCAAAACAGTAACACTGCCAAGAAGAGTGGCAGTCTTCCAATAACGAACCACCTTCACCATAACAAACCACTATTATATCTTGAATATTTGAACAGCAGCATTATTAAACCCAGTCTCTATTCTGGAGCACAATACTGTAAATATTTGCTGTCAGATTTAATACTTATTACTGAAATCAGTAGTTGCAATCAGTGTCACATAACCTTTTTGCATAAATTTCCTCCTTATTCTTCTAAAAGCTATTAAGAAAATACCGTGTAGAAGCTGGGACTGGATAACACCAATCAAGTCTTGCTCTTAGCAATATCATATTCAGTGGGAAGGCTTGCATTGACTCTCAGATCTCTGTAATTATGTGCTATGATGGAACAAAGATGAGCATTATATTCCAGGGAGGCCATTCCCTCATTTTTTCCTGATTCATCTAGACAATTCAAGCTCCAGAAAAGCAGTTTAGCCCGGTTTGACACAAGTAACAGAAGAAAAAACGTCACAATAATTTTTAAAAGGCTCATTAAAAAGCCAAGTTCTTATCTATGCTAGAAGGGAATCTGAAGTACAAATGTATGCTTTACATTGGTCTTTTATTATTCATAAAGATGCATTTAACACTTGGGGCTTCTCCTCCCTTTTCACAGAAAAGTAGCGCTCTCCTTTTTACCATTAAATGTTTGATCCTAACTTTCCTCTCTTGCTGCAGGATTCTACCTGACAGCTAGAATCAGTGATGATAGTTAGGAAGGGGAAGCTGAATCTTAGAGGTTTGACAAACTCCTCTAAGCAAGACGACCTCATGTTTTTATGGTAATAAAAAAATCCACAAAATAAGCGAAAGAAACATTAAAAAAGAAACAAACACGTACACACATAGTTGGAAGATCTCTAGCTACCTCCCAAGAGAATTCTAAGAAAACACCTTTTCTTCCTATGTTGGCAGAAAAAAAAACACATGAAGAGTTTCAAACTGTAAGTTTGTTTTTATCTAAAACTGAATTATCTGATTGCAGTTCTTCCCCATTTCTTTAGCAATACCAGCACAGAAGTGTGGAATGGAACTGGTGGGATGTGAACCTCTCAAATAGTGTATGTTTCACAGAACTGCTGTAGTGAAAACATTTTGTAACAGGCTTTGATACTAGCAATGGCAAATCTATATGGTGTTTAAAAATAATATTAAGAATAATAATGAGAAAGCAGGAAGATGAACAAGATGCAGACATTGATATCTTGAGGTTTTCCTAAAAATGTTGCATCTTTTAATGTCCTGTATAGTACAGTTAATCTATCTGACTTGCAGCAGAGTTTTATCCCTTCTCTTTGCCTTCAGAAGAAAAAAAGGAGTTTTACCCTAAAGACAGGAAAATTCATATATGTAAATTTAACCAAACCATTGAGACATTAACATATTTACATTTTGCTCATTAAAAAAAATCTTCCTCCTTTTCAACAACATTGAACTGTTAAAGCTGACCATCATATTCAACTTGACAATTTCATTCCAGAAGACAAGTTTATTCCCTGGCTGATAAGATAATAACTCTATGTATTTAATGTATAGTTACTATGCATCGATAGAGTATCCTCTGCCATGGTATTTAAAAAATCTCCAGAAAATGGAAAACTTGCCAAGTTATCCAAGATCTTCCCTAAATATTCATCTGAGTGTATACAGACAACTGGGACAGGTCCACCCATGTGACTCCACTGGAGAACTTTTTTGAATTCCCAAAAGAAAATATTTTAAGTGGCTTATGATAAAAAACTTGGAATTTGAGACCTTCCATTATGACAAGAGGTTTATTTATTGCACTGTGGTGGAGTGCGTGTGTGTACTGCATTTCCCTAGAATACCCTTCTTATTTTTAATCTTTTTCTTTGCATCTTACAGGTTTTGCCAACAAAGAAATTTGCTCCTCACATTCAGCAATCAGAACTACATCCCTGGGATTTCTAGGATTGGCAGAAAGGAATACATGGCATTCATCTCCACTGCCTAGGTTTTATTTGTCCAGCTAGAAACAGAAAAGCGTTTCAGACTCAGCAGCCACTGGGGATGTAAGGAGCAGGGCTGAAATAAGACATCAAGTTGCCAGAACAAAACTTGGTCAATCCTCACCATTCTTACTTAAATTTTGTGATTTAGGTATATTTAATATTTTAAAGTAGCTAATGCCCAGGACTTCAGGAAGCAACTGGTACAGCTGGCAGAAAATGCCTCATTAATGCTGTTACAGGAAGCTTTAACAATCAAAGCTGCCCAGGTAGAGTAACTCCCTGGGACAGATAAAGGAGGTTTCTTTTAAGTAGCACTGGTCAGTTCAGAGAAGTGTGGAAGAATCCAGCTTTGGAAAAACTGAACACTTGGCAAAGTATCTGAACACATGTCATGGACAGAAACTCCTGTTTCTGTGAGCAGAAACCAAAGAGGCTGGGCTCCCACATGGAAGTTCAGAGAATTGTACACATTGGATGGGGTGGGCTCCTGAGCATCTCCATTAACTCTGTGCAGTAGAGCTGATCCTCATGGAGGCCACACAAGCCACAAGTGACACAGATATTTTACCTTGGCTGCAGGGACAGAGCAGCAGTGCCTGCTCTTTCACACATACCTGTCTAAGGGGCTGCTATTTGTATCTGCAGCTAGAAAGAGTAAGGTTGATCAACTATTAGAAGCTCATTTATGATACTGAACTGTTTCATAGGAAGCCTCAGAAGTCATTGGAACTGACAGTATAACAAACCCTTCAAAGGACAGAACACTGGCCTAACTGTGACAGTGACAGAAGATTTGCTTCCAACAGCAGATTTGGTGACTACACTGTGACTCCCTGTCAGAGAGACTTGGCAGGTTGGGGCCCATGTAAGACACTTTGTAAGTTCTCCATTGCAGATGGTGATTACATCTCATCTGGATTAATTTTGCATGCACAAAGAACTTCCCCAATGCAAATAAAATGCAGAATCAGCAATTAATTATTATCAAACTTACCCTTTCCCGAGCACGCTGGATCTTCTCTCTGTCATGGCTGAGGTTTTCAAGCATCTCCTGTCCAATCTGCTCTGCATTAAAAAATGAAAACGTAAATCATGAAAAATACAGCTTATGACTGCAAGGCCTTAAAGTGCCAAGTTAGGTTCTAACAACAGCATTTAATACATGTGGTAGCCTAATCACTCCTTCTAACTGCAAAGATGAATACATCATTATATTAAATTTTAAGCTTTTCAAGCAACCTAAAACTGAAGAAGCAAACCAAACCAGAAGCTGTCCCTCTGCAGTCCCTTGAGATTGCCTAGGCCCTGGGAATTGATGCTGACCTTTGATCTGTGAAACAAAGGCAAGAAGACTTTCAGACTTGCTCTAGGTGCTGGGTGCTCCTACTTCCTATCTACTCCTTAAGCCCAAGGAGGTCAGAAAGCTTTTGCTAAAACATCAGGCATTCTTGTACATCTAAAGACACAGAAGTCATATTGGAAGAAAACTACTCTCAGTGCCTCTCAGCATTCACCACTGATGCTTAAATAAAAGCTTTTTGCATGCCCAACCCAGTTCCTGGTGTCTGCTTTGCTCCACCATGACTGTTTCTGGCTGGCTTAGAGAGAGGCTGTAATCTCCTGATGTTTCCAGCAGCAGACAGAGACATTAATTTATGGTCATCACCGTTTGTTTACACAGGGGTTGTCTGCTTCCGCAGCTTACGCTGAACCAAAGGTTGCAAAATTATAGTGGAGAGGCCTCAAGATATGGTACAAAGACAACACAAGATGCCAAAACTTTACTCTTCAAACAGCTTCAATCAAATGCTTCTCTAACACTCAAATATTTGCAGCAAGTGTAGAGAGGAGATTTTAATCTTCAAAGCTCTATAGAAATATTAAGAAACTCTCCTTGTATTTCCCTGAAGGAGAAAAATAAGTTAAATCATTCCCATTTTACAGATGGGGTAGGAGGCAGAAGGAGCTGAAGCTGTAGCTTTGCCTCAGGACACACAGCACGTGTGAGACAACCAGCATTTCTGTGCACATTCATTTAGGGCACTTAGCAGGCTTACCAGAGATATGAACCAAAACAGTAAACTACAAAAATATGGCTTTCTTTTTTCCTAAACAACAAAAAAGCCTTGCTTTTGTTCTGCTGAATGAGTGGGATCTTAAAATGTCATTGTTCAGGGAGCCTTGAAAAAATGGATCATTAAAAATTCACCAGTATATTAGTAAACACGATTATGATTTTTTTTTTAATAGATACAGTCCATTTTCAAGGAACAATCCAAAGTAGAATTGACTCAAACTTTAAAAGTTTGAGACAAGCAATGTTATTTTTAAATCCATTTAACACAAGGTACACAGTCTGCCAGATAAAGTCTGAAGAAATTCATTACATATATATTTCTCTATCAGTTGCCAAGTACAGTACAAGTAAGATAAATATTTCCTCTGACCACAAATTGACATCCTCATTATGCTATCTTGTCCCTCTTGGCTCGCTGCTCTTTACTTTTAGCTGTATATACAATGCCTCCCAAAGGTGAAATGTGGTAAGATACATGGGTTTGGAGTTAAAAAGGCAGCACGGTGCAGAGCAGTTACACAAATGGCAGCCTCAGAAAGCGATTCAGGAGAGCCTTGCCTATGTCTGCATGTCAAAGGACTTGCAGGATGCAACTATATGGAGCTTTTCCTCATTAAAGCACTCAAAATACTGTAATACACAAACAGATATATGTGTTCAATATAATCTAGGGGAGGAAAAAAACAAAGCAAAATCTCTTAAAAGAGATGGGGAAAAAAATCAACAAATTACTAACCTAGTAGCATGAGGTGAAATGATAAAAAGTGCATTTAGTGCTAAAAATTAGATGTATGTTTGCAAACATAAAGGAGTATGAGGTGCAGATCTCCCTTCAAAGGAATCAATATAAAATACATGGATAAAATGGTTTAGTATCTCATGAACAAAGCTCAAAAATATCTTTGTAGGAAACCGTTTTATTTTTATTACACCAATTTTAAGCAAGTTACTGAGGGTTTGTTTATTTTTTTTTTCATCTTCTTCCTGTCACTGGCAAGTTCACACTCTTAGCTTTTTATAATGATTGAGTTTATTTTCCAACCATCAATGTGACAGCAGCATCAACTGTAAGTGAGGGTAAAACACCGTCACTTTGACGAATAGTGTATTTTTCTCTCATTGTCGATGACTGAAGACATCAATAAATGAGGAAGGAGAGCATGTCAGCCAGAATATCACAGAATGAATTGTTGATATGACACTTAGGGATTAAACCTTCAGCCATGAAGTTCAACCTAGCAGAGGGGTCTGAGAACTGAGATAGTTGCATTTCTTCCCAGCAGCCTCTATAGATAAATAATTGGACAGATCATCAATTTTACAGGAGCAGCTTTACTCTACATGCACTTTTGTTGATGATCTTTGGCCTTTTTTGGGCTAAAATAACAACATAAGTTGAACAAAGAGACATGACGGAGGTAACATAATCTCACAATAAGTTTGCAAACATAAATTGACACCTTTATCCTCTCCATATCCTCATTCTACTCAGAAAATTCACTGATGACAGTGAAACTTGATTTTTAGCTGGAAGGTCAAGACAGTCAAAAAAAAATATTATTAAATAAAGAAAATAAAGACTTCCCAATGATATGAAGATACGTCTCTTCACTTGGTTTACAACTGAAAGTACCTGGGACTAGGGAAAATGTAGCATTAGCCCACAGTACAGCTAATTACAAGCTTGATATCATTGCTATCTGCTTGCTACCATTTTCCAGGTTTCCTCACAACTCTGATGTTTTCTTGCCAGTTAAAACATTCATCTGTGTGGCAGATTCTGCTTTTAGTGCAATGGTGCTGTACAGATCTTCCCAGCCTACTTATAATGCAAGTCATTGATGAAGCTACTACAGTTATGTGAAAAGGTCAGGTTTGTAAGATATACTGTAGTGCAGATGCATGAATTAAGACCAATACACAAACTGAAGGGTGTTGCCTGTTGCCAGTAATGGTGTTATTTCCATAGACTCTTAACAATGTCAATTATTTGGGGATTATGCCAACCTTTCAGTTGTTTGGTACGGACAATGTTCAGTACGGTGCCGTCCCAAGTCCTACCAAAGACAGTGGTGCTGCCTCTTCTAACTGAAATTCCCAAAGAGATGCATAAAATTATGTTCTAAAATTACAGCTAAACAGTGAGAAGCAGAAGGGTGAATGCATTTACATCATTATTATCTGTGTACTGACAGAGGGCAGGAATATTCAATAGAGCAATTATCTCAGTCTTAAACAATGCTGGGACGGCCAGAAAAATGTATTTCTGAAAAAGTACATAATATCAACAAGCACCATCCTTAAATGGTGAATGCTAAAACCCACAGCTCTAAATGTATTCCACTCTAAAGGTGTTTGAACAAAGTATGGGAAATCATCCTCCTTAGTGCCAAGCACTTCAAAAATGCCATGTTGTGAGTCCCACACGAATGGTGCCTGGTTCTATGACACTATGTTATGCAAGAAAAGTATAACATTTCTTATCCTAAAACACTGAAATTAATTACAGGAATGACTATACTTTCCCCACTTGAAGAAAAAAATGACACCCCCCTACCCCAAAAGCAATAAATGCAAACTTAACTTCCCCCTCCATGTGTGCACAAATGGGCACATGGTTTTCAACTTTTATGTTGAGATAAACCCAAAAGAAAATGAGCACTTCTAGCAATGCTTTGCACTCCTAAATAAGCCCTTTCTTTGGAATTTGCTTGTAACCTGTGTGCAGTATTTATTTATACACACAAATTGTAATAATTTAATACGTGGTCCACAGAGCTTGATTTCTAATACCTACACACACATCAAGGATGCAAAATAAGTTGTGCTTGACTGGTTTTTCTTTTACTTTTTTTGCCTCCAGTCATTTAAGAATTTATGTAGTTTATCAGCTAAACTGATTCTGAAAGAGTTTTTTCTAATCACTCAAGTCAATAATACTTTTTTGCCCTAAGAATGACTAATATATTTACTCAAGAGACAGGAATGACATGGAATGAGACTCTCCAGGCTTTAGGATAAACAAACATGCATTTTTATGAATTTTGAAGACAGACTCCCCATTTTTCTTTTCATATGAAAAATAAAATAATCCAACATAGTTTATAGAGCACTTTTTTTCTCAAAGTCTACCCTGTGTGTGTGCATATATATGTGTGTGTTTATCTATATGTGTGTGTATGTATAAAAGAGTCATAAGATGCAGCAGATATCTTGATATGATTTAAGATCAACCAAACCACAGACAGGATGCCTAGAAATATGATTTGCCCAATCTCATCCTACATACAATGCAGGCATCTGAGCTGTGTAATTAGAGGTTGGAAAAGACAATTTACACTGGGAAAAGCAGAAGGTCACGTTAAAAATCAAGATGGCTGTTCTATAGAATCATGAAATACACTATAAAAACCACAATGTGTTGATCAGGGATCCTCAGCCCAGCCTAGTGAGCAGTGCCATTTGGGGAGTGCAATTGTGTGTTGTCTTTGCATGGAGACATCACATGCTCTGAAGATGTAGGAAAAGATTATTATGCTGACACAGGCTGGGACTTTTTTTCCTTAAAGCCATTCCATTTTGGACAGGTTAAAAGTTTTGCTTTTAGGAGACTAGGATAAATCATCATCAGCATTGTCTGGGAAAAAAAAATGCTAGAAAGTGTTAAAAGCTCACTGTTCAGAGGTGACAGGCAGCAGATTTACAAACTTGGAAAATACAGGTTGCAGGAGTTGAAGAATTCAGGGTTGAGTCGAACACCTCATGCTTCTGACAGCAGAAAGTTAATAAAGAAAGTGATGACATATCTTGAAGTATAGGGACACAGGTAAAAGTCCAATAAATTCCCCAGTTCACAGCTGACATATATTTACATTGAACAGCTGATATAATTAGAAACAGAAGGATTTAGATCATTAAGGTTATTAAAAAACAAGTACAGGGTAATACAGATAAATGAAGGATAATGTAACAGCCATAAACCAATGGAGAGACAACTTGTAGAGCATTAACAGAACAGTGAAACATGAGTTAGTGCCCAAATGCCTCAAGAATCTGCCATGAAGATGTTAATCTGCATGCTGCTAAGTGGCCACTTAACACAATAAAATAAAAATTAGCTAATTTTATAGGGATTAGTTGGCTTCTTCAGCAGAAGTAAATGCCATACAGGTGGAAAGAGCACTGACAATCCACAACATTCACCGAGGACATCCAACACTTCCAGAGCTGTCAGAAGTTCAGTTGCAAGAGAGGATAAAAGAAGTTGCCCTCTCTTACTGTGGGAGCAAGTAACATCTGAAAATACCTCCCAAACTTTCAGAGTCCAAGATGTCCACCAAGGTAAAAATACAAACATTTTTTCACATGAAAAGGTCTTCCTACAAGCTATAATGGATGTTCATGAAATTATTTTTATTGGCCAGGTGCAAAAGGGGTTGGTTGATAGTGAGGTCAGGGAAGCCAGAAAGAAAAACATCCAGAACACCTAATCAGAATTCAGTCTTTGTGCTTTGTTCAAAATAAAGAAGAAAAGATATTTGAGGAAGGTGCCATATGCCTCTAAGAACAAACTGGGAGCATTTTATAACCAACACCTCCCATGGTCCAGGCCTGGCTTGTCCTTCCCCACTAAAAAAAGGCAGATGAATGAGAAGAAAATAGGATAAAGAAAAAAGAAAGATGATATATGACAGACCTAGTAACTTCACCTCTAGTTGCTTTTTCTGTTTCTAAAGTTTCATACCGTTTCTGAAATCCTAACTTACATCAATCTGCTGGTAAAAAACGACTCATTTCTCACTAACTGATGTATTTTTTTTCTGTCTACTCCCATCACCAATCTAGCTGAGCTCCCTTGCTAACATCCTCACAGCAACATTCACAGGAGGTGGCAGACTTTGATTCTGCTGAGCACTTGTCTACAGTGAAGGCTGGCCATTGTTCTTGCCATGCCCCAGCCCAGCAGTGCTTGTCTGCTCCAAATTCCTCCCATTGCATCTTCCTCCCCTTCCCTCTTCCTTCAAATAAGTTCTAAGGCAAAAAGAAATCCTTCCTTAGTGCATCAATAAGTAAACAACTTCCTAGCCCCATTTCAATCACTGATAAGGTACATGAAGTTGGGAGCCAAACCTCTTTGTCTTCTTTTGCTACTACTTTTAAAATGCTCCCAGGATGGAAGAAGCCCCTGCTCGCTCTGAGCTGGGTGCAGGAATGGGTGATGCTTCACTGCAGTACTGCCAGTCTTGAACTTGTCTGAAAGCCATTTAGCAGGGGAGAATATTAAAAATCCTGATTGCATCTAAATTAAGTTGCAGAAATACATCCTCTAAAACTTGAGCCCCAAACCATCATTTAATTAAACTTGTGACTCCAAACAGCACCGAGATGACACAATGGTGATCTTTGGTTCATCTAAGGCTGTATTCATAATCATTATTTAATCAAAAGTGCTCCACCATCTATCCAGTTTGCTATAAACTCAGAGCAGTACAAATAATTACTCTGGACTCCGCATTACTGGTTGTTTTAAAGACTTGAAATGTGCAGGCAGAGAGTTGGCAACTTAAGCTCCTACAATGAGCAGCTTGAGGCTTGTAAATTTGGCCCTATCTCTAGAACTGACCCGCTCTTAAAGCAGTAAGTGCACTTCAAGACACAGAGCTAAGCACAAAATAGATGAGACATGTTATTAGCCAACCAGAAAATAGAAAGAAAAAGTTACATTATGTTTTTAAAAGAGAAGAAAATGTTTTGAAATTCTGAAATATAGTTTAAAATTGAAGAGTGGAGCAAGAATTCTTTTCAATCTTATTTAACTACTTAACCACTACAAACCCCAGTACGTGACATTTAGGTAGTACAAGATGAAGAACAAAGACTGCTAGTTATATCTGTAAGCACTGGAACTATTTATTTGTTTGTTTGTTTATTTATTTATTAAACTGATTCTTTATGACCCATTTATGAAGATTAAACTTATCAACAGTAACAAGAATGTTCTGCAGTATCTCTGGATATCAGAAGACCTATGAGAAGAGTATGTCCTTCAGCTGTTTCAATCTGAGAAAGTGCTCCTTGAAGCAAAAAGCAAAGTCAACATCAGAAAGTAAAGCCAGAACCAAATAAAATTACATTTGGCTTTGTTCAGGTTTCTCCCAAAATCCTGATGTACCAGATTTATTTTGAATCTACAGGCCAATTAGAAAGTCAGGAAAGCTGGCAACATAAGCAATAAGTCTGTGCCTGTTTGATCTTTAATACTTCTATGGAGCTAAAGAGTGTTTTAACCTTTCTTGCACTGTTCAGAAATTCGTTTTAAATGTGAACAGAACTATCTCCTGCTGTATTCACATTCATATTTAAACAACGAAAAACAGAAATAAAATAGCACCCAGACATTAGAAAAATAAAACAAACCTCGAAGATGATTAATAAATAATGCTTAAACTCATTGACCAAAAAGTGCAGCAATCTGTGCATAAATAAAGTATTCTGTAAACAGTGTGCATATATAAAATAATACATATATAAACTTTCTTAAAGATGGCAAAGCCCACAAAGCAGGTGAACAGCTCAGCAATCCTGGAGCTGGCTTCAGTGCAACTCACTCTTTGAATACGAATTAGCGGTGGGTAATCGCGGCATATTTATGAGGCCTTTTGCCTGGTCCTTCTCTCCAGTGAATGCTGTATTATTCATTGCGTGTGCCCTGACCCCAGTGCGCTCCTGTTCTGACAAATCATACTTGATTAAGACAAATCTTTATTAGTTAGCTAGTCAACTTCCCCATTTATCATTTGCAAATCCCATTCTCTTTTTCGGGTACGGTAAAAAGTAACTGAAACCGAAACCATTTTTTTTCTCTGTATAAAATGAAATGCTTGTTCCAGCCAGTAAGTGCAAACAGAAGCCTAGAAGTCAGTAATAGATGATAAAACAAAGGTTTAACAGGCATAAATTACAAATGGGGCAAAACTCTAACACAACAGTGTACCTTGGATAGGCTGAAAAACATTAATTAGCTCATCCTTTCAATGTTTCCCATTTTTCTCACAAACTGAATCTCTCAAAATCTAAATGCCATAAAAAGAAATGCATTGCAAAGTTGGAGGATGAAAGTACCAAAGTTTAAAAAATAATAATAAAGAGAATTCTGAGGAAAGTTATTGTTCAAGGTTTCTATCCATACTAAAAAAACATCTTTTAAAAGGAAGAAAAATGATTACCAAATTACTAAAGAAGCTTTAGTTTCCCTTCAAAATCCAATATCACTCTAAAGAGGTGGCAATTTGGAGAGAAAAACTCCTTTCAAGACAATGTTAGTTTATTCATTGGTAAGTTACAACTAGAAAACTACGTGATGTGCAATGCACATCAGTTCTGTCATGATGGTGGTTTTGCTTGCAGAGAAGTTTTCTTCTACCAGGACTCTGGAGATCTGAAGCAGCTACTGGAGGTGGAGGGAGAAGGGACAGAGGGAAGGGATAGTCTGTAGCTTCTTGGGCTGCCTGCAGTTCAAGTTCCAGCTCTACCCCAGAATTTTATTCTCTGGAGGGATCTCTAGGAAATGCTCACTTGGCTGTATTTCTGTTTGGTGATGAAATTTAGTAGATCTTGCATTTTATTACATTTTGAATCTTGATTTTTACATAATTTGATATTTATACCCATCAATTAGAATCTGTGTTCATTTGAAATATACAGTAATTTAAATACCTGCACCTAACATGCTCCTTACCCAGCACACTCCTTACACACTCCAGTCTTCCTCCACTTACACCTTCCCACCTCAAGCAATTTTTCCTTTGGTTTTTGTTTGTGGGTTGGGTTTTTTTTGTTTTGTTTTTCTGTTTGGTTTTTTTTACCCTGCAGGACCAATGCATCTATGGATTCTGCTGCTTTTTCACACACATGAGCTAAGTGCTAGTTATTTCCATCTGCAATGTTGCCTTTGATTACACACAGAGTAATGCTGAGAAAACCACTACCTCACTAAACCCACAGCAAGGGTTCAGAGGGAACAATGAAACATACTTGATGGCCTGGCAAATCAGTGTTATCAGGAGGTATACAAAAGGGAAAGAATCCAGACTAATTTTAAAATCCTGGCTGAATTTGCAGAGCTATGTGTATATATATGCATATATATCTCTATATATCTATATGCATATATATATATATATTAAAAAGTCTCTGCTCTTGTACTTGTTAAACAAAGATATTTCTTATGGAAATTGCTGAGATGGAAAAATAGACTATCCCATAATAGGATTTTTACAGCACTTCTCAGAGTAGACTCATATTTTAAGGATCAAGTTAAGCTCTTCAGATGGTGTTTCAGAGGTTGACTTACATGGGACCTTTATTGACACAATTTGTTTCTAAGGCATCCCTGCTAGGAAAAAATTGTTGAAAAACCTGATTTTTCTGTAAGTGCCTAAGATGACAAGTGTGATTTCTTCTGATGGAGCATCCCAGCAACACTTATTAATACCTCTGGCACCTGTACTTTAGACTAGCACTCTATGATTTGATTTAGGGCAGACCTGGAGAGTTCTAAAAACAAACTGTTCCAGAATAGAGCAGTTTACTGCATGGGGCAGCTGCCTGGAGTGCTCCAAGTGCCACCCCAGCTCCTGGGCACGGTCTCTGGGTCCCTGAGGATCTGGGCTGGGGTACCAGAGAGGCTGCTTCTTGCTCTTGGGTGCTACTTGAACTGCAGCTGGCACAGACGTGGGCACTGGAGGTGCCATGAAGAAGCACTGGCAGCTGAACAGTCTCTGTGGGGATGTCCCAGGCTGGGTGACATCTCCTCTCTCCTGGTCTGCCAGACTCGTCAGCATGCAGGACATGCTGCCAAAGGCACAGGTGGTCTGCTGTGGGACGTCATTAACCAATTTGTGGGACTTGTTGGCAGGCCACTGTTAGAGTTTATTTGTGTGGATGGTCTATATGCTGCAGACAGACTGAATTTAGTATGTTTTTCTTTGCTGTACCTTATTTCTTGGTTTCTGGAAGACAAGCATGAGTAAAACATTATGCCTAGCAGCCCTTATCCCACACAGTAAAGAGACAAGTATCTGGATTTTCTGCCATGCTCAAAGATCAAGAACAGAGGGAGGCAAGGTTAGATTTGAGAAAGGACTCTGGACTGCTGGGTTCTGTATTTGAAATGGAAGTCATGCCACCTATGGGCAGGTACCATCCAGCCCAGCATCCTCACTGATGTTACAACAGACCTGAGCCCATGGCCATTTTCACATTTTAGTGCTGTTTTGGATGCCAGTAAAAAAAAAAAAAATAAAAAAATTGATCTTTCTGAAATTTCTTCAAGCAATCTTTAATGTTGCAAGACAGGAATTTGAGAGAATAGAACTGTAGAACTGGCTCAGGCACTACTGTGCCCCCGCTAAATCCTTGTGCCTGCTTCCTGGATTCTAAAACGGGTGTGAAGGAATCCACATTGATCAAACACAGTATGTAACATTAAAAGAATCATTTTTCTATGAAAGACATTTAAATACTGCACTTAGCTTCTTCTATTTTCATTTTCATTACAGCTACTAGTTTGAATTCCATTTTAATTGAAAAAAAAACAAGATTAGAAATTATTTTTAAAATTATATCTGAAGTGGCCCGCTCTCCTCAACTGCAGAACATTATATTTACCCTAATAGGGGTTTTTTAGATTATTTGAGCCCCAAAATATAATTATCCCATGATCCACTGAATTGTTAAATTATTGCAGTATGACAATTTATTGCAAACACCCAGTTTACAAACATAACTTTGCTGGAAATTCTCAAGAAGTGTTAAACCGATGTCAGTGTCTCAGTAATTTCGCAGTTTAAAAACAGTTAGAAATGTAATGACTACACTGCACTTGATTAAAGCATTTACAGCTCTAATCAAAAACTGACAGCAAGATCAAAGATGTTAACTTAAATCTCTCTTCTAATTATGTTTAAAATGCCACACCTCAGGCCTGTCTCTCCTCTTCTTTTTCAAACCAAATTCTGCTTAAGAAAGATCTAACACTTCTTAACAGTTCATTATCCAATAAAACTATTCAAAGCTTAAAAGCAATCTACACAATTAGTCAGGACCTCAGGGAGTCCACCGGTAGTCTTTATTACAGGGCTTCATATTAAAACACCTTAATTATATTTGTCAAATGGATTTCATTAAAACCCATCGTCACTTTAATTTTCATATTTTGACAGTGCTGGCATAGCATTATTACCACCTGCCAAGCTACAAACTACAACAAAATTATCAAATTCCTTCAAATACTAAGCAGTTTCTTTTTGTACCTGACCAATGATTTCTCTCTTTTTGGTGAATGCACCATAATTAAGAGGAATAATTAAGATTTCATATTCAAGCAGCACACAGGCAAGCTAAACATACAGTGTATCTGTTGCAGGTGTGTAAATAAGAACCTATATGGATACCTGGTTGCCAGGAACACATAATACAAAGGTAGGACACATATACTGAAGTGCTTTTGAATAATAAAGCCAAGACATCAAACAGAATGCACTATTATTTAATCAAATGACAACCATGAGGATTTGAAAGCAGAGGACATTTTAACTTCTACTCATTATACTGTCATTTCAACACAACAGATCTGGGGCTTATGACCATATACTGTAACCACCGTTTTATTTTAGATTTAATCCATGGAGGTTCCACTTGACTTTAGACAATCACATTGAAATATAATTAAAACAAAATTGTTCATCCTCTCTTCATACTCTAAGTACTGTGACAGGGCTTCTGATATATAGGATACATTTCCAATGCAGGACATACCAATTGTTGTTTGATTTTCTTCTTAATGCCACAGCAATTAACGACTTCAGATAATTACCAATAATATAAAAGGTAGGTACCAGCATCTGTCATGCAACACAGTTTGGGCTGTTAATGTCATGTAGGATATAGAAATAAATTATTTCCTAATTTTTGTTATCTGAAATACTGTATAGAAAACTGAAGCAAGTTATTGTTGTTGTGAATTTATTTTCTGAGCTAAATTCAAGCCTGATTAACTCCATGTTCTTCAGTGAACATGTGTGTGAGATGACTTTGGCCCACAACAGATAAGACAATGGCATGCAGATTGCAATGGGGAAAAGAACAGAGAATTTTCCTTTCTTTCATATAATCATAGCAAGAAATAAGAAATTAAGAGGTTTCTGCCATATGTCTAACACACTTCACTGCTTTGTACAAAGGTCTCAAGAGTAATGATCTCCGTGTGTTATTAATATTTTAAGACTTATTAAATGTTCTTGGATTATTGTGAGTAAAAGTATGGGATTCTAAAGAACTGGTTTAAATGACAATCAAATATTATTCCTACTTAAGGTAAAATAAAAATTTTATAATTATTTAATGTATTATCAAGGAGGAAAGCTTCAACCTCTTTCACATCATAACACAAGTTTTAGCAGAGGAATTGCTGAAGACGTGCTGGGGTTTATTTTATTTAATTTCTATTTTATTTCTTTTCATTGTTTTAGTTGCTTTTGAATTACAAAGAAATAAAGCAGAGTACTTACAAGCAAGGGACTATGAGCTGATCACAGATCTCTTATTTGATTTTTTGGCAAGTCACCTTATTTCTTTTATCCTATTTACTCTCTCTGTAAAACAGGGGCAAATAATGTTTCTACTAGAATTCCACTGAACCAAGCAAATGCCCACATGCTGCTCAGCTTCTGTTACCAGGACATCTTAGAGCAAACAATCAGAATTTTTTGGTGCCTCTTGTTCAACTTCAAACCATCACGACAGCCTTGGGTGTTTCTCTTAGAAACCCCCTGATCCAGAGACAACCTAGGAGAAAAGCAGTGTTTTGAAAACAACCCCAGCCCAAAGCAGTGTAGGCTTGTTTCTACTGACCTGGGGGGAGCCAGCTCCTCCAGCCTAACACGAGGATGGGTGGAGGGATGGGGAAACCTCCCAGATGGGGAGCTGGTGGATGAAGGAAGCCCACACGTGCCTTTGACACAACTGGTCATGTTTCCCCTTTTGAAATCTCCTCCTCCCTCTGCTCCCAGGATCCTGCCCTCTCTGTGAGGGCTGTGTAAGTCTCTGGCTTCAGCTCCTTTCCTCCTCACAGATCTGCAGTTGATTTATGGCTGGAAAATCTCATGCACCAACTCAGTTACAATTTAATAAGGGACAGATTTCCCTCCCTGCCACACTGCCGTTCCCTCTCCCATCTCTCTCACTGCTTAGCCTTCAACTCAAATTCAACACAACACAGCAATTCCTTGTCCCCCAACATGTCTCCACACCATCTATTCAGATGACATGCAACATGATTGTCTTCATTTCTACTCAGCCTCAACATCTTTATTTACTCAGTTCTTTTTTTTCAGTCCTTGCTTTTTGGGCAAGCTCTCTGATTCTTTCTGCATGACATCAATAGGAAACAGACTGGTCTCAGCCATTCCCTTCCTAAAACCCTCTTCTAAGCTCTCACCCTTTATTTATATTATCACATACTTTTATTTCAGCCTTTACAAAAAAATCCATGTACCACCTACAGTAATGCAGAACATTGCTACAAACACTGTTTTTTAGTATCATACTGGTCTTTTTCTTTCATGCCACTGTCTCTCCCCAGTTCAGCACATGAAACAATAGCTACATTCCTTCTGGAGCCAATCCCTTCATGGTGTGACTTCTCCCATTGGCTACCAGCATATTAATTCCTCTCTCAGCTCAGATATCATCCACCTGTTAAATTTTTACTCAAGTATTTCTGCACTTTCTCCCATGCTGCCATCATTGAAAGGAGCTGCTCATAAACCACTCATCACCTCAGCCTACTCCTGCAATCTCTGATCTGGCTTCTCTCGTCCATCGATATACCAGTGACAATAATTTCTTCACAGTCCACGGAAATCTCAGGCAAAACCATGAACATATGTGTTAGCTAAATTTCTAAATGTCTAGTCCCAGAATGGATAAGCAACAGCAGAAAAATCTAGTGAGCCCACGAGGGTATCACCCACAGGGGAGGAGGAAGGTACAGTAAGAAACAAGTTAGTGCCACTTGCCTTTGGTGGTTCGGAGCAGGTGTGACACGGGGATTTACAATGTACACTGCACCACTGTCAGATTTTACCTTCCTAAAGCAAACACTATCCCCCACAAGCTATCAGCAAAGAGAATGTGAATCTTGTTGTCATGAGTGAATAATTTATTAAATTGACACTATTACTAATAATTACAGAAGATGTGCCTGTTTTTCACTCCTGACAAACAGGAAGCCAGCCATGTTTCCCATTTCAGCAACGATACACAAGGAACAATTCAAAGTGATGCTCGTCCCTGGCTGGCACGTATTCTTTACCATTTGAAGTTTATTTGATACAAATGAGGGTCTACAGAACCCTGCTGACATGAAGTCACAAAGAGCATATACATTTATGAATACTGCATTTACTGCACTCTGTATGCGATGTTTGTTAGGTCTTGGGGCTGAAATCACAGCTCTGAATCTATCTTGAAGATGTTAAGGATGCGTTGTGAGCTTTTGCTTTCTCTCCTCCTGCCCTCCAAACAAAACAAAACACCACCACAGCCTTCATGGCTTTAATTATTAAGTTTATATTTTCTGTTTTATCTTAAATCCCATAATGGAAGCAACCAGGATTTCTTTTCTGTCTCCTTGTTTCCTTGTTTCTTTCTCTCTCTCTTTTTTTTTTTTTTTTTTTTTTTGGTAATAGCATACACTCTTGATGTAGGAAGGAAATGTGAAGACAGAACAATCCAGCTGGATTAGACATTTTTGAAACCTACTGCCAGCAGTGAGCTGTCAAAGCCAGCAATCAAATGTAACCCTGGCGAAAAAGAACTGGGGAATGCTGTGAGGAGATTTACTTAGAAGAAACTCTCAAATAGTGCTTTCATGTCCTGATTCTCCTCCCCTGCACCAGTTTTATACCTGCTTGTTGTCTCCCCCACTTCCTTGAAGTTACTCCTGGTTTACAGTCTGTGGTAGGAATACTTTCTGTATTCCAGAATTAACTATTAAATTTCTATGGCCTCAATGCAGAACACCTTGACAAATACTTACTGTTCGTCTCCTAAATCTTAAAATCTATGAAAATATGGGGTAGCTATTAATACAGAGACCTCTACAATATGTCCAAGAGTAAAAAGTCTTATTACCATCTTTTTTTTCAGCTCAGAAGCTGACAAAAGAAGGATGTAACTAGAAGTCAAAAGAAAGAGTAAGAATTCACTATTCTGACCTTACTCCCACTTTTCTACAAGACCATAAATGTGCTTTATATTCCATCTTTTCACCAGAAAGCTATTAATAAGCATCAGGACAACTTGGTAATAAGCACCATTAAAATTAAAAGACATGAGAAGATATTTTGCTATGGCAATGGAATGGAAAGCAAGACAAAAGTTAAAGAACTTATTGGAACATGAACACAATTTAGGGAGTGAATCTGGGATATTGAAGAGCAGGGGGAAAAGCAAAGACCAAGACTATGTTGACTAATTATTACAACAGCAAGATCCTTACATTGTACAAAAAAAGGTCTTTATGTATTAAAAGAGGAATGGCTATAGAGCAGGAGGGTAACATCTGAATTTTGGCCATATCTAGGCTGCCAACATGCCTGAGTCTCTCTGCAATATAAAATGAAAGTAATGCTACTTGATTATTTTCTAGCCATGGCATGAAGATTTATTGATTAATACCAAATTTTAAGCTTTTAAGAATCCTCTGATTCATGCAGAATCTGAATTTTAATGCAACAGCCAAGGAAACGATAGAATTACAAGAATGTCCAATTTGTGTGGTATGTACACTCTTTCTGTTGGACAGAAAATCACCTTTAAGACTGGGACATGAGGAGCCACAGAAGCTCCTGTAGATCTTGTATGTTGGAAAAAAACTTACAAAGACTCAACTAATAGTCTATTTTCACAACTTGTGATTTGAAAACTCAGTACCACCTTAAATTTTAACCAGAAGAGAGAATTTATAGAATACTGGCTACTTTTCCTCATTTAAATTGATCAGCCATTACAGTTAACAACCTTCCCACACCATAGAAATAAATAAAGAATGCTGTATCACTCTAATTTAAAAACTCTTATGATCATTAAAAACATAGTTGGTTTAGCCAGAAGTTCCATCTATTATGTGCTGTAATGATTTAATAGTGCCAATTAGATCTATAGTATTCCTACAAATGGAGGAGTTGCAGCTGGAGCTCTGCAGACCAGTCAAACAATTTTCAAAGGATATTCAAAGGTCTGCACCACTCTATTCTAGGTAGAAGATTAAATTGTAAAGGAAAAAAGAAGCAGGATTTCAAAATAAGTATTCCAATATGACAAATAACTCTTCTCCCTGGGCTTTGCTTTTGTAGAAAAGAGAAGTATTTCACCCTCCTATTCCACGAGTAGCTGGAAATGCTCTGCATATTTTAATAATGACATCAAATAACTTGCTAATTCAAGATACTTTAGCCAGCCATGTGTCCTAGTGAGAGACAATGCATGAGCCCTTTAAAGTATCTACAATACAGAATATGTTCCTTGATAATGTCATTAAGGCATGATGACATGTAGCAAGCAATTGCTGGCAAAGGTCAATAACCTGATCCATTTATACAACGAATGCCTGTTAAAACAGTGTTTAAAGAACAATCAAATGATTGATGACCATAAGCTCTGTGCTGGCCACGATGGGCTGCGTGCACACACCCTGTGCTCTGCAGGCCCTCCACGTACCTCTGCTGCTGGGGGCAGCTCTGTTCTGCCAGAAAACAAACCAAAATGTTTAGACACAAATGCTGACAACAGTAATTGAGTAAACAGAGGTCTGAAGGCACATTTGTGAGCACTGGGCACTAAAAATGTGATGCTGATCTAATTGAGTACAGCTCAGTTTGAAAGTAAGGTGCTCTGGGCAAACAGACTCCAACCCCAATCTAAGCTCCATGCCACAGTCTGGGAAAATAAAAGAAGTGACCATCCCATGGATCTCTATCACTGATTTTTAAAATTGTAAATTTTTAAATTGAATTTATGCATTAAAATGCAGCTTCATTTGATTTGCATTTAAATCTTGCCAGCTCAAAAGCCACTGTCAAAATTCCAATTTGCTGCATTATTTAAAAAAAGGGGAGAGAGATAATTTCCAAAATATTTTTGTTGTTTTAATCTGTCAGCAACCATCATTCTGTCAACAGAGTGCTGCACACTTCTTAGAATTTAATACCCTTTTCTAAACAGTAATTAACCTAACAGCTTCTTACAAGTCAGTTCTCTGTCTCATCAGAAAACTGTGGTGACCTGTATGTTCTGTAGGACAGGAATGCTTCCCAAAATTGTCATATGGTCCCCACACAGAATTAATTCTGTCATTCTAAAGTGACCACATTTCACTTTTCACAAACAAGAACAATCTTAGAAGTCATATATATGTATATGTATGACCATAAAAGACATAAAATAAATATGATCCATCCAAAATATTTGATATTCTATAACTGTAATGGTTCTGGCTTTCATGAGATAAACATGCTGGGACCACATTGTGCTGCTGAAGTGCACCCTTCAATTAAAGAGCGTTTCTGCACACAAGCCAGTTCCTCATGGAGGTGTTGATTATAAGTGGCATTCATCAGAATCAATGGTATAAAAATAAGCTCCCTGCCATTTTGCTGCATCCATAAACAGGTGTGGCCTGAGCTTTATTAGGTGCCCAGACAAAACGACAGGCAGGGACTGTATCTCAGCATGAGTCACAAAGCAAAATTACAGTTCTGTGCTGCATTTGTGAGACTTCTTAAAATATGTTTCCCAAGTCAGGGGCAGCAGTCAGTGCTGTTGGTTAGTGCAGTCAGGAACTGGATCCACCCCTTCCTGGGCCCTGAAGAACTCCTGCATCAGGGTACAACAGTCAGACACATTCCATGACTGCTGTTAGAGCTCCACCTTTCCTACAAAAGTGCCATTTTTGCTGGGCACAGTGAGCCATGCTATACTGGAATTGTATTTTAAAAGCATTCATATGAAGAGTCATCACTTCTTCCCCAGTAATCTGCCATCAGCCACAAAACCAGATGAAATAGAGCAGAAAACAGTTAAAGCAACAGTGAGTTAGACATTGATGACTTTTCCATCTTGCCCTCAGTACAGATGGAAGTTCAATCTGCTCCTTGACACACACGTGCCAAACAACTGATAAAAAAAGGATGCCAAGTAATCCAAACTTTAAATTTTGGAAGCTAGCACCAATTGACCTATTAAAAGAATCTATCCTGTTTCCATCCTGTTTGGCTCTGTACTTGAAGCCTCTTCTGCCTACATTGTTTTAACCACACATACCAAAATGGATTTTTCCCCAGAAAGCTTTACAGGCACATCACAATTTTCACTCTAAGTGTCCAAAGATCTTTCAGCAAGCCAGTCTGTTTCCCATGTCCCTCCATTAGAAATTAAGTTTTCATCTTCCTTCTTATGCTGTGAAAGAAATCAACCTATTTCCCATTTTCCATGACACAATCTCATTTCTTCCCTTCTGCTATTGTTCCCCTGTCAGTCTTTTCCCACCAGCTCCTCTTGTGTCCTCCTGTATCTTGTCAACCATCAGGTGAATGCAACACTGGAGCCTGATGATTTCATTATGAACTGACAAAGTCAAAGACCTGTCATTTACAGATCGGGAATGGAGATGTGGGAATGTTATGGTTCTTCCAAAAGTCAGAATAAATTAGTGACAAAGGTGTATCTCCTGGCTTCCAATTTCTTAGGACAGAATATTGGAACATTTAGCTTGTAATTTTTCCATGTTCAAGAGGGGGGAAAAAAAGCATCATTCTCAGGAGCTAGGAACCTTCCACTCCACATTCTTACATGTTCTTCTAAGACATTGAAAGAAGGTGGGGTTTCCTTTTCCCAGTGTTCCTGGTACATAAGTCAGTACCTTTGATTTTTGCCTCCTTGGGAGGGGGAGCAAACCCAAGTTGGGGCCCAGAGCTTCAGGGGTAGGAGGTTAATACAGCCCACAGACCAAGAACAGCTCAGACACTTGCAGTGAAGGCAAGCTATCAATGGGAGGATGTGTTTAGATGATTCTTAACTTCTCTCTACCTTAAAGAGCACTACATTTTGTTGAGTTTGATTTCCCCCCCACACTGTTTTTGGCCTAGGGAGAAATCCACCTTCGCTTTATTAATAGTGAATTCAAATGGTTTTTCTGCTGCAATTTAACAGCTTTTTTTTTCCCCCTGCACAGAGACAAGATATTCTTCTCTCTTGAACCCTTCAACGTATTTGTTCTGCATTATTTTTTCATTCGCAGTTATCCCGGAGGCTCTCAATGTTTAAATAGCTCCCTCCTTCCCATGTAAAGCTGTGCACTAATATCGATCAACTTAGGCTGGAAGTTACTATAAGGCATTTTTCAATAATCAGCCAAGCTGTTCAGAGAGTGTCTTGGATATAACCCTTAGGTAAACAGCACGATATACAAGGAACTTTCACTCAGCAAGCACATCTTTCCCATCTCGAGGCTGGCTGCCCGTGCTCCACCAGACAAAGAACTCGATTCTGACTTTCTGTTCTGCAGGTCAGAGGCAAAGTCATATTAGCTGAGGATGTCTTTATTCTGATGCACAGCATTTAAGTTTCTTATGACAGTTGTATATTTAAAGATCTCATAGTTATATGACCTTCAAATACAGGGGCAAGAAGTAAATAAGCTTTTAATGAGTATCAATTTACTTTTTAACAAAAAAACCCCCTACAAATAAAATCTCATTCATCTAAGAAGATAAAGGCATGGCTGTGCAAGAATTTTAGGTATTAACTAAGTGAAATACCTTTATCAGTGAATTTGAATCAATAGCAACCCTTACATGGCTAAGGAGAGAGGAAGAAGAAAATAATTTAAGCTAAACAATTAAGGATAAATAACAGGAAAAGGATGATAAATATAAACAATATGTCAAGTAATATCCTCCCTTACAAAGAAATGGGTAAGCTACTCTGAATTGTTAGGTTTTCATTTAATTCATCCCTGATATAAAATGCCAGGTTTATTCTATTTTTATATTGCCTCATTAATCAAAAATGGGAGAGAAAAATGATTGGCATGAAAGACTTAAAATCATTCATACTTTATGCCTTAAATAGCTACATTCATTGGTTACTTCCCATAGTACTTAATTCTGAAATGAATGGGGTGTTTTAATTTCCTCTTCTTAACTGTAAAGGATCAGATTATGCTACATTGTTTTTTTTGTCTGAGAGATCCTTAAAAGACAAGCCTGTGTAAACTAAAATGGCAAAAAAAAGTCTGATGTAAAAATAGTCCTAGGTCGTTGCTTTGCACACTAAACCCAGTGATGTTCACACCCACCAGTGGGCGAAAGATAAACATCACAAAAGTAAATAACACTCTGAAATAGCTGGCTCCTATGAGTCCTGCAGACAGCACAAACTGTTTTGTTGTTTAAAAAAAGATTATGCATAAGCAAATCCACATGACTTTAATGACAATTTCTGAACATGTTTTCAGGTCAACATCTGTGCTGGGGAGCCAGGGCAGAGCCCCGTGGTGCTGCTGCTCCCAGTGCCCTGCTGGCACTGCCCTCACTGGCTCCCTTTGCTGCGGGACCTGCCCGTGCCCAGGCTGGTTCCTGCTGCAGCATCGCTCCCTCACCGAGCAGCGAGCCAGCCTGTGGTGTCAGGACACAAAACTTCAAGTGAGTGTGGCCCAGCAGCACCCAGGTACCAAAGTTTTGGGGGATCCCCACATGTATGGAATTGAGACACACACAGGGACCCTCGGAAAGCTGAGGTGTCCCACATTCAGTGTTCTCTGCCTCTGACAGATGGCTGAGGAGCACTGCACTCACCTCTCTGTCTGCCCACCTTAACCATCAGGAATGAACAGGGTTACAGCAACTCAGGAAGATTCTTGTACAATGGCAAATGCAATTCAATGCAGGTAAATGCAGGATAAAAATTGTAAGACAAAAGATTCCAAAAGAAAGCCAAGACATTAGGGGAAAGTGTTCAGAGGCATAATGATTGAAGAGAGATTTAAGTGTCCTCCTGGGTTATGAAAGTCTTAAGCTAATGGATAACTGCAGTGGGAAAATAATGCTGCACAGTGAGCTGCATGCCTAGGGGAATAAAAAGCTAAAATTCTGGTGCTGACTGGCACATAAGACTGACTGGAAGTCCTGCCTATAGTATTGCATTGTCTTGATGCAGATAAATTAATATTTACATATTAACATATTACATATTTAATATTACAGCATTACATTTAATATCTACATATTAATATTTACACATTAACATAAATTAATATTAACATATTTGTATATTAACTGACAAAAGAGGAAGAGGGAGGAAGGACCATGTGAAACACAAATTCATATTTTATGGCCCACTGTAGCAGGCACTGTACCACACAGAAGCTGCAGTTTTCCATTTCTGGCCATATTCTGTGAGAGTGAAGATGGGATTGCAAAAGAGAAGTCACAGAAAGGATCTCACAGGGTCATTCAGGTGCCTTTGCTGTGAATGTATGCCACATGCTCAAGGACAAGTAAAGTGCTGGACTCTTTCAAAAAATAGATTAAGAATATTCAAAGGGCTGGAGGGAGGTGGTAGGCAGAAAGGACAAACAGACAGTGATTATAATGGCCACATACAGTATAGCTTTCCTTATTCTTAAAAAGAGAACAAATCAAAAAAGTCAACCAACCAAAGATGGAAATTTAGCTAAATACCTGCTTATGATAGATCTTGAATTATGGGAGGTGATGTGCATGTTCTATGCTTTGAGACAGTAATCAAAACAAAACAAGAAAATAACATCACCAATGTGTCCTGTAACCTGGGAAACATTTAGAATAATTAGCAAGATGGAAAAAACTTCCATGCTAAATACAAATTATAACGGTCAACTCTTTAAAACAGTGTTAATTCAAATTATTTCAGGACATGATTATTATAAAGCAGGTTCAAGCATAATTTTACACTTCAGAATAACTTCAGCACAGTCCCATGGGGAGCTGCAGCCAGAGCTTCTCCTGAGCCCGGGCTGCTTAGGCAGAGCACTGTCTGTCTCCAAGTCATCCTGAGCTCTGCTCAGGTGCCACCTCCTCAGTACGAGGGAGGCAGGACTAGGAACACACAGTGGCTCAAAGGGCTGGCCCATCACCTTTACAAATCTGTTCAGATATGCTGTGTAGAAACAAAAGTTTTGGAGAAAGGAGTGTAGCATCTGATTTAGCACTTTATATGAAACAAAATCTTTGCAATGTCGCACGTATCAAAAATTTATTTCAGTTTCCTCTAGAGCCCATCTCAAATTAAGAGTGAAAAATATAAGAATTTTTGAAAAGGAACGAAACCTCACACATCTGCATCATCTTTCTGTGCAACCAGAGATGGACTCAGAGAAGAAAAGACAGTTCTAAGACCATTCCCCAAGAATATTTCTGAAAATCAGGATGCTTCCTTCAGTTACCAAAAATTAGTTCCAAGTTCAACTGGTGCAAAATTTGAAGCGAGAAATATGCAATCTGTTTGAATAATGTTTAAATTTATTTCATTAGTAAATCAAAATAAAACCACACCCCTTTGCCATTGAGGGTGTAAAAGCCATAGCTCAACACAATGCTTTGCAATAGGGATCTGAGCCCTGAATTCTCAAACTAAGTCAACCCAAAAGAGTAGTCAGTGGGCAGGGGCACCTGTGTTAAGGAATACCATCCTTACTCTTCTCCTGCCCTGTTTCTTGTTCATTAATCCCCTGAGGTCCCACGGGTGACTGGAGGAACACGCCAAGGCCCCTGCTCAGCACCTCACCCCCCTTCTCTGCTCAGCACTGTAACAGGCACAGAGCATCCTGTCCTTTCCTTCCACTCCGTGCTCTGGGCACTTCCCCCTCTCCTGCTAAACCACAGGACCAACAGCTCCAGGCTGCCAGTTTTCCTCCTGGACCAGAGCTTTCACATGAACCTACCCCACATCCCAGCACGGGTCTCCCCCTGGCTCCCCCCTGACGTCAGCTGGGTGGACGCTGCCCTCTGCTCACATCACTAATGAACACCTGGCCTCAGCTGCTGGGCTGGGGGAATATCAGGTTGCTGTTACAAAGGTTTGTTGGCAGATAATTTTAAAGAAACATGTTCTGAGAATGTTTTTACAATCTTCACCTCTACCTGTTCTGTCCTAAAATCTGTTTCCCACTATCGCTTCTCCAAAAGACAATTCTTTTTTTTTTTAAAACACTAGAAGGAATCCCCTACTGTCTACACAATAAAGTCAGTCAGAGGCAAGATCCTTTCTCACAGATCTTATCCCTCTAAGCCATCAGACTGACTAAACCACTATCCTTTGATCAATAGGTAGCTAAGTGGGAATTTTCAAAAAAACCTTTAAGCAAAATAAAGTTGCTTCTTTATTACACACGGGCCTTACTCCCCCAAACTAGAAGAGTGGTGGGATTTTTTTTATTTTTTTTTATTTTTTCTTTAAAACTTGTTCAGTCTGGATGAAAGATAGATCCCATCCAGGCAGAGAAAGCACTGAGAATAAGAGTATTTACTACCAGTGCAAATGGTGATTGCATCAAAGGCTCAGCAAAGTGGCCAACTGTGAGAAATTGTGAACCATACACTAAATTTTACCATTTGTTTACAGTTAAATGTATATTAAAAAAAGGTGTCTAATTAACTCTCTGTAAATGTATTTTATGTTTAATTAAAAGGATGTGAATAAAAACAGTGATTCCACCTGCAGCACAAACGGGGACGGATTCTTTGGTTTAAGCTGTCCATAGTGTCAAAAAAAAGTCGTTTTGTGTGTGTGATTCAGTTTGGGCATTGGACTTCTGAGATCCTATTAGAGCAATCACCAAGTGTTAAAAAGCCAAAACATCTTTTCAGAGACCACTGCCAGACAGCAAAGAAAATGACTCTCTAATAAAATCGGATCAATTTTCTAGCTAACCTGTCCCGAGTGGAAACAACATAAGACAGGTTCCCAGAGTCAGCATTAATGATGGGCCCATGCAATGAATATCATATGCTTCCCTGGACATAACAAAATTGCCCGGGGCAGCTTTCATATGAGGGTTGGATTGCAAAGTTCTGTCTTGCTCCTCTCCCCTTCCTAAGCTAGCTCCTAGGCTTTTTTTTCCTCCTAAAGAGGTAAGAATTCTCACTGTGCTTAGCTGTGGCACAGAGTACGTGTTTAAAGGTGTTATGGAAAAAAATAACTGGTTTACCTGGTGCAGTTGAGACACTTAAGAGAGCTGGGTTCAGTTCCTGTCTCTGGAGGCAAGGCAGAGCCTGGCTCTGGGGAGGTCACTCTGCATGGCTTCTACCTGATCTTCAGCAGCCCACACTGCTGGGCTCTGAGCAAACATCAATCCCACAGCAGCCTGATGTTTCACAGCCCTGCCTACACACTGCCAGGCTCTTCTGGACTCACGAGGTTGAGGTTCAGCACCATAAAGACAACCATTATCCTACTTTCCACATCAAGGTTTTTGGGCAGGCAGAGGATGCTCATGTGTGCCAATGAAGTCCAGGACAGGCAGCATCCAATCTGTGCTCAAACCCTACCTGAGATAACAATAACAATAACAATATCCCTGAACATAGGGATGTCAAGGATAAATTGCCAGAAGAAAATGAGACTTCCTACCTAAATGCTAGATAGGTTAAGTGCATTATTTGGAAAAAAAAGCATGAGCATATTGGTCTCAAAATACTTGGGGCAGGATAAAGGAGAATTTTGCCCTAAAAAATCCACAAGTAGGATTTGAGTGCCAGGTATCATATAATCAGCTACACTGTTGAAATGACTACAGCATGTGTGAACATTTGACTAAAGCATCCATCATTTACAATATTTATATTGAGAGAGTTTAGGTTGTTCAAAAGCATTTCCATCCAACTTTTTAACTACTAAAGTCAACATGAATATTTAAAGAACAATATTTAGAACAAAATTTATTGTGCCTTTTTGCAACCGTTTTCATTGAAGAAATAATAGTACTCCAGTGCAGTCTCAAATCCTGACAAAATCAACCCAAAATTCCTCAAAACAGAGGACAATAACTGCTATTTCAAATGTACTTCCACTATTTGCTTCTTCAAATCTCTACTACTTTTCATGAAAGGAAATATTTCTGCACACAAAAAGGGCTGGACAACTTTTTTTCTCTCAGTTAAGAGTACTCTGCAGACTTGTTTTTTAATTAAGTTTTCATTGTAGAAATTTTTAATTTTTTTTACTTCTGCAATGATCGCTATTTATATTACAAAGAACTGATATAATTTAATTTGCAGACAAGTATTCCTCTATTGCATCAGCACACTAAGAAACATGAAAAAAAAATAAAAGAGATATACAAGAGAAACCCCAGCTGTGCTGTCTTATGCAATAGAAATATTTCAACCTTGAAGTAACAAATTTGCCTTTTATTTCCAAAGCTTTATCAATAGTAACAACTTTTTTATCACACATAAGCTATCAAGCTACAACAGGTAACTTTCTTTTTCTCTTTTGCATTTCTCCAAACATTTCCTTGCTTTGTACTACAGTAGAAAGCTAAGCTGGGCATCTATACTTTGCAGTTAAACATAGGCAGGTAGCAGAATTACACTTTAAATGCAAATAACATGAAAGCAAAAAATTGGTAGAGTACAATCTCTGCACACCTTAATTTCTATTCATGTGACTCTAGTGGTTTAGTAACCCCAGTTTAGTAACCCCAGTTTCAAATGAATACAGATTCTATACATATATAGTAGCTTAAAATATGTTTTCAAAAAATAATTTCACAGGCTGGCACAAAATCCAGCTTCCCTCTGCCACCAGAAAAGCTGGTCTTGTGCTGCCTCTGCATTCGGAGAACTGAGTTTTGCTCCTAGCTCCAACACACTGAGAAAATAATTTAATTATGTCCTTCATAACATGGGGCTTGTCATTTCTCCCTCTTGTCTGGTGACACTGTTAAATTGGGAATGGGGGCTGCCTCCTGTGGTGGGTCTGTGCCATGGGATCAGGTCACAGTGCTGCAGAGGCACGTGACTCCTGGTGGCACTCGCTGGACACCCACCTGCCTCCATGACCCTGACCCACCATACCTAACACACAGCAGCCTCATCTTATTAATTTTTTATTAAATACCTGCAAAGAATGGGAATTAAGTATAAGAAGCTGTTGGAGGTAGGTGCAAATTACCTTAGTGCAATTAGTCAGAAATTTAGTTTTAACAAGCAAGCTTTAAAATGCAAAAGCATTTTAAAGTCATCTAATCTCTTCCCCCAGTTGAACTTTCCACTTGACAGTGAAAGACACAAGGACATGAAACTGAGAAACACAGGTTAAGCTATGCTTTATTATTCTACAGCCTATCAGTCCAGCCCCTGAGCAACATGTACATTAAATGCTTAAGACAGTGATGGGAGCCCTGTGGATCTTTATATCTCATCTGTGCACTTTCAGTCCTAGGCCAAACAACACCACAGGTAAGAAATGCTACGTGATTTACTCGCTTCTTGTTTCATTTTACAAACAGAAACCAGCAGCCCAGCTAAGAGGAGGTATCGCTTTACAGATAATGCTGGGGATCAACAGAAGTCTGAAAAAGACACAAATTGAAAAATTCAGGTACTAATGACAAAGCACAGGGAAAGAGTGGTAATTAGAATTATATTAAAGCATGGGGCAACAGGGGTTACTGCACTTGCCTTTCAACACCACAGTATTAATGAAACTACACGGCAGTGTAAGTTAGTTTGTACTTCTCTTGCTAACACAGCTCAAAATCTGCCTGACGACTGGAAGGCCAAAAGGTCTCAGGACCTTCCCATGGAAGGATCTGCAGGAGATGCCCACCCCAGCACTTCAGCACCATGCTCTGCTCCAGCCAGTGTTAAGAGCTTTCCTTTCAGAAGAAGCAGATTTTGCACACATGAGAAACATGCAGGAGATTCACTGCGCTTTAAGCTCATGCAGATGCTTGAAAACAAGCAACAGCTTAACACTAATCCTGCCCAGGAATCAATGCTAACTAATCCCAGAGTCCCCTCTTCCCATCCCTGTGGGGGCCACAGAAGAAACCCCACAGCCAGGCCAGCCTGCAGCCGATGGCTGCATTCCCACATGGAAAGCTTGGGTTTGGTTTCCAGTTTGAGTCTGTCTCTCCCTAGGTTAGAGGGGGAGAGGAAAAAGATTTAATGCTGCTCAACAGCAGCAACCCCTTTGGGCAAAGTAAGCACGGATGGGAGAAAGGGGGAATCAGAAAGGAGGGAGTCAGAAAGGTTCTGACTGTGAAGACATTCACGTGACCCAGGGCAGAAAGAGATTTTACTCATCGTATGAAATGTGAATTAAATGAATGCCCAGCAAACTCTGCTTTTGTATTTTTTAAAAAATCTACTTCATGCATCAAATAATCTACCAAGCCACCTACTTATTTGTCTTTAATGACTAGTATGAAAACAGCTATCTTTTCTTAAGTGCATTGTAAACTGAATGACCCTCCCATAAAAACCCACTGGATTTATAGTGCTAAAAGCCGAAATCCCAGAACCGTACCTCTGTTTACTTGAGAAGTACAAACCATTACCCAGAAAACAGAGAGGTCTTTTAGAGAGACTGGAAAACAAATGGTTTAAAAGCATTAAGATCTACATATCTTTCCTTCCCATACATTCAAGACCATCAATCATACATAATCCAGAACATACGAGGTGCAAAAGTGCTAAAAAGGGCCCATTAAAATACAAGTCTTTCCAGGTGTACCACCCAATCACCAGAACTGAACACAGAGCAAAACCAGCTCCCATTTATACACACAATACCATTAGAGGCAATTTATCATGTCTTCTTAAAGTGATATATAGCACGTTATGAAATTGCTCATTAACTCTCCCAGCTAAAGCCCAGCTTGCCCCCATGTACTTAAGTGATTGTAATTGGCATTTCAGAAACCTTGGCTTAGAATTCACTCTTATTTATAAAACTCAGGTTCTATAATCAACTTTCTAACCTGCTTCTAGTAATATCAGTAAGTTAATTTTTTCAGAGTGCGTTTGGCTCATTATTCAATGCAATGGTTCCTTTTCAGCCCCTAAACAGATAGTATTTGAATTAGATTTCTTCTTCCCCTTTCTCATTCTCCCTTCAAGAAGACTTTTAAAAGCCTAAGCCCATCCAAACCGTGCCTTTACTAAAAATTCCAAAAAACCCCTTCATTAAAATACCATTGTAATAAGTGTAGACCCACAGAATTTATTTTTTTTAAATGGGAAAGACAAAGCATTCTCGGAAATATCCAGAAATATCCATGATCGTAATCATCCTAGCACATAAGTATCATTAGTCACAAAGACCTGCATTTACAAAGCATTTCAGCACATGCTTAAACTCCAGCATATGTTTGAATCCTGCTGCCTCCAAAGGGACTTATGTGCACATCTGGCTAAGGGCCAAACAGCCAACTTCACATATCAGCACAAGAGCAGTTTCACACCCATGCTTTGCTGGAGGACTTTGAGCCAAAGGTCTCAATGGCCTTCCCGTGGGAAGACAAGTGTCACTGTCTTGTTCAGCTGGATGAGAAACAGAGACACAGGGTTTGGACAGCTTAGAGCCTCTCCCTAGCACTGTGCCAGAGCCAGGAATTAAATCTTTGTGATGAAACTTTAGCAGCCCCAAACGGTTCCCCATTCATGAGACCTCTGCCTCAATCAGGATTCAAACTCTGCTGCATTTGCTTTGTCTGCTCTGCACAGGCCAGCACAGGGCCGATGCTCACAGCAGCCACAATGCTGCCCTGGAAAACCAAGCCCTTGTGAAAGAGCCATGCAGAAGCTCAGCTGCTGGACCATCCAAGGCAATGCTAATGGACTTACCCAGCTCTATCTGCCTAAACCTGCACCTGAGGGAAAACATTTCAACACATGTTGATATTCCCAGACTAGCTTAGAAGTCCTCATCTCTGGTTTGTTTGACCACTGCCAGTTCCAGTCTCTACTCATCATTATCGTGCCTTGAAATTACAGCAAACATTTTCTTTTTAACTTCATCCTACTTCAGTCTTTCTACTACTTTTCTGATAGCAGATGACAAAGCTCACTGTCACAGACAGAAATATACAGAAACGCATGACAAAAGAGATGCTTCTACCGAGGGTGGAAAATGCAGCTCAGCAGGCAAAAGTCAGTGAGAAGGCAATTCCCTCTGAGAGTGTCTGTTGCTTTATGGGTTAATATAGAGGTCCTCAAACCATTTCATAATTGCATCACTTCTTAATAGAAGACTGGCTTGCTGACACCTTTCCATTTGCAGCTGTCTGGACCACCTGCCCTCCCCATTTGCAACCGCATTACATCCCCGTGACACTCTAAGAAGAGCAATGCCTGGCTAGAGATCTATTTTATTTTACCTTGTAGCAATTTATCAGACTGAAACAAGGGGAAGGCACAGCTCCTCACCACACACAATTAGTTATGCAAGAAGTGATTTTTAGGAACAAAGTGAAAACTTGAGTTGTAATTTATTTGATTCCTCGGTGCAGACAGAGCACTCGCCTATGACTGTGCTGCGATGTCTGCATGGCACAGTGCCCACCTCTGCTGTGACTGCTTATGGACACTCACTCAGGCCATGGCAACATGTAGCAGACTAATAAGCCCAGTGCACTCGGCACAGGAGTCCCTGTGGATGGCTTGAGAAGGACAGGACACAAATGACTGCAAATTAGAGTGAGTTTTGCCAACAGGAGCATAGCCCCATCATTGCCCCTTTAACTGTTCTAAGCCCAGTTCTAAACCGATCCCTTTTGACACTAAAAGATACAAAGATATCAAAACCATCCCCAATCACTTAGAGAGTATCTTGAATAGCTCATTCACAAATTAATTGCAGTATGTCATCCTTTGTAGTTCACAGTCTATTGTTATTGCCAGGTGCACTGGCAAAGGCAGTATTTGCCTCATGCTTTAGGCAGCGTTTCTCCCAATAGAGGACATTTTCCTCTAATGACACTATTACAAGATTTAGAAGGTAGGCTTGAACAAAATAGGAGCAATACTGTCCTAGGTATCACAAAATATACTTGGATAAAGCCCACTCCAGACCCTGACAGTTGAAAACCAAGAGAGAGATCACGACTACCTCTAGGAGAAACTGCCTGATATCCTAGACCTTACAAAAATAAAGCAAGACTCAGAGGCAGAGTGAGTTGACCAGGATCACTTGGAATGCCTGTGGAAGAAATGCAAGCTGAACACAGCTCTTTGTGACCAAATACAGCTCTCTCCCTTGTAACTACAAAAACACCTTCTCATTCTGACTGCCCATATTCAGGAAGTTAATCATGTTGTGCTGGTTTTGGCTGGGATAGAGTTAATTTTCTTCATAGTAGCTGGTATGGGAATGTGTTTGGGATTTNGCCAGGTGCACTGGCAAAGGCAGTATTTGCCTCATGCTTTAGGCAGCGTTTCTCCCAATAGAGGACATTTTCCTCTAATGACACTATTACAAGATTTAGAAGGTAGGCTTGAACAAAATAGGAGCAATACTGTCCTAGGTATCACAAAATATACTTGGATAAAGCCCACTCCAGACCCTGACAGTTGAAAACCAAGAGAGAGATCACGACTACCTCTAGGAGAAACTGCCTGATATCCTAGACCTTACAAAAATAAAGCAAGACTCAGAGGCAGAGTGAGTTGACCAGGATCACTTGGAATGCCTGTGGAAGAAATGCAAGCTGAACACAGCTCTTTGTGACCAAATACAGCTCTCTCCCTTGTAACTACAAAAACACCTTCTCATTCTGACTGCCCATATTCAGGAAGTTAATCATGTTGTGCTGGTTTTGGCTGGGATAGAGTTAATTTTCTTCATAGTAGCTGGTATGGGAATGTGTTTGGGATTTGTGCTGGAAACAGTGTTGATACTACAGAGATGATTTTGTTATTGCAGACCCCGGGAGGGACTGCATAATATGGAACAGTGTTTGGTAGGTGCTGCCCAGGACCCAGCACAGTGCAAAAATTTTCACCATCCCTGGAAGCGTTCAGAAAACATATGGATGTGACACCTGGGGACATGGGTTAGCAGTGAACATGTGGGCAATGGTTGTACTTGATGATCTTAAATCTTTCCCAGCATTAAGAATTCTGTGATTCAAAGTTGTGCCTCCTTGGAATAGCCATAGAACTTTTTTCCCCCAAGCATTCTATCACTTCATCAGGATGCTGTAATTGTTCAGGAAGAAAGTCCCAGACCATTGCAGATAAGAAATTCCCTAGACACCTGCCCATATTCTCCCACATGCTGTGCCAACCACTGCCATTCCCTCATGAAGCCTGGGCCATATTCCTAAATGGCTTGTTAACCTTAGACCAGAACCAAAGCATTATTCCTAATAAATACCAATAGAAGTATTTTAACTACCCAAGAATGTTCAAGGTACTGAGAAGGTCTTATAAAGAGGGAGAAAACATCACAGAGAAAGGTAGCAAAGGTGCCATTCTGTAATTCCTCCACAAACAAAAAACCCAAACAAAACCCAAACGAAAACTTCTCAGAGAAAGAATGACAATTCCTACTTGTCTGCATGAGATGGTACCCAGAGTACAGTAGTGGCTTCAGCACAGAACCCAAACACCAGATTAAGCTTAGGTTAGTGTTTTAACAACAAATCTCCCAGGCAAAACATCACTAATCACTACAGAGCACAGCAAAATGAAAAGCCAACACCAATCTTTAACATGTACAGTGAAAAAAAAAGCACATAGTGCAGATCAGATAAACTAATATCAAGAACAGATGAATCAATATCATGACCCACAACCATTAACAGATATAAATCCCTTCTAATATGCTGTGGTCAATCTGTTATTATCTCAAACCCTTTGAACCCCACATTGGGTGCCAAAGAGGACTGCCATGGTTTAACCCTAACTGGCAACTCAGCCCCATGCAGCCACTGGCTCACTTCCCTCCTGATGGGATGTGGAGGACAATCAGAAGAGGAGACAGGAGAACACTCAGGGATTGTAATAAAGACAGTTTAATAAGGAAAGCAAAAGCCACTCACACAAGCAAAGCAAGACAAGGGATTGATTCACTGCCTCCCATGGGCAGGCAGGTGTTCAGGCATCTCCAGGAGAGCTGGGTTCTATTGTGTGTAAAGGCCCCTTGGGAAGACAAACACCTCTCTAAATGTCTCCCCCTCCTTCTCCTCTCCCAGCTTTATGTGCAGAGCTTGATAACATAAGACATGGAATATTCCTGGGGATGGTTGGGGTCAGCTGTCCTGGCTGTGTCCCCAAGTTTTTGTGCCCCCCCCCCCAGTCTGCTCAGTGGTGGTGCAAGGCGAGGTGAGGAGCAGAAAGAACTTATATTGTGTAAACTCTGCTCAGCAATAATGAAAACATCTCCATATTATCAAGACTGTTTTCAGCACAAATCCAAAACACACTCCAATACCAGCATAAAGAAAATTAACTTTATCCCAGACAAAACAACATACAACAAGTTAAGAAGTTGGTGTACTCACAGGGTAAGTAAAAACAGACTTAATACTGAAGGTAGGAAAAAAATCGTATAAATATATAAAAATCTAAGAACTCAATATACTTATTGCCTCTGATTTTCTGCCTGTCTGACAGTGCAGCCTGTTCTCAGGAAACACACACACTTCCTTGTGTGACCAGAACAAAGGGGTTCACCCCACAACACTGCTGCCCACAAGACAGGTAAGTCTTAACATCATTTCAGAATTAGAAAACACCAGTCTTATTGTGCCCAGAGAAGTCAGCATTTTTCTCTACAGCTTTTGAGATGGTTCTTGGATGCTTCTCAAAGCAATTCCATTGCTGCCATAATAACACATCTCCCAACAAAAAAGTTTCCTTGCCAAGACTGAGGACAGGAAACTAATGACTTGCTGGAGATCTCCTAAAAAAACACTCTTTGGGTTATTGCAAATATTTTTCCACTAAAATACTAATGTGACTTTTCAATATTTCTCCTCCCAAAATGATCTGCCACACTAAGGCTCACAGATTAGGATGCACACAGTATTTCATCCTGCTCAAGACCTTTTTCAAGCATCTTGGAGTCTTCAAGCCAACCTTGTCTCCTCCCAAGTATCAGAAAGGCCAAAGAACAACTATTTTTAATACATCCCAAGCTACTATGGAACTGCAGGTTTTAGGTGTTTATGTGCAGCTTTGCCAGAAAAAGTCAAGTGAGCTGGTGGTGTAGTCAACATCCTTCCTCTTCCAGTTGAGGAGCATACATGTAGCTGTTCTTTTCCTTCTGCCACGTGCACATCAGTCAGTGGGACAAAAATGCAAATAACAAAATGTAGTTAGTAACACAAGGCTGCTTTCTAGTTCATTGCAATGAAATGTGAACAACACAAGCTTTACTTTCACTCTAATTCTTACCTGATGTTCTTCATCAAGTAGCTCCATACAAAGAGGTGAGAATCCTTATTTCCAATCTCCAGATAGGGAAATGGAGGTAAAAAGAAACAAAATGGCATGCCTAAGCACTCAATTACTATTAACAGAGCCAAGAAATTAACTTCAATTTGCTGAATCCTCTTTCTAGGGGCCTGTTTGTTATACTACAACCAGAGATTTTTTTCCTTTCAACTTCAACATAATTTTTCATATCACATTTTTGTACTTTATATTTTTATACATATTGAAAAAGCAATTTTAAAAAGTAAAATGAGTACATTCCTCCTGTACAGCACACTAACAAACATTTTAAAAATGCTACCGTGTCATACTCCTTCAATCCAGGAATCTGGAATTTATGCTCTATTATCTTTTTTTCCAAACATAGTGCCCTATCTCCAACAAAACTTGAGTCCATGGATTTAGTTTAATTTCAAAGCCTATGCAGTTGGCTTCTATAAAACATGTTTCTGAAGGACTTGAGATCCAAGACTGAGATATAAATTCATGGGAAATTAAAAAAATAAGAAAATAAATTAAAGGCTGTATGATTTCAAATGAGGTCCCCTTAAAGCTTTGAAATACTCCTCTAATGCAAGACCAGTGAATTACAAGCAGTCTCTGATGTTCCCATCCAGATATCTGGCCACGAATTACAGGATGCTCAGCTCCCAGAGAGCCTTTTAGCACTTAAACTTTCACCATAAGGAATAAATGACCACTTTTTCCCCATACATTGGACAACTTGAAACCAGATCCTAAGCAGCATCGACTCCAAGAACCCTTGTCTTTCTCAGTTTCTGATTTCCAACACAAGCCAGTTTTGCATCCTTCCTGTGAGCTCCTTATTTCACCTGTGAACTCAGAGACAAATCACTTTTTTCAGGAATGCAGCACTGCCAGCTGGATCTTCCCGACATCGCTCATTCTTCCTCACTGACACCACAGACCCATCTAAGTTTTACCCCGGTATCTGTCAATGCTTCGTAATTTGTTTACCCAGGACAGCTCAACTCTGATGGAGCATCTGTTTTTCAGCAAGGTCTTGCTTTTGTTACCCAATTTTCCAGCTGGATTGACAGAGGCACAAAGAAGTCAAGTGACCTGCCTGGGTCAGACAGTGTCGGTGGCTTGGAACAGATTGGAGCCCATGACGCTCCTGTCTCTGCACCCTGCACTAGACCATGTTCCCTTTTACAAGTTGTTCTGCACTACAGACAACTTGTGTCCACTTTTCCTTCTATTCTTCTTTTCCACAGTAATGCCCCCTTGCTTCATTTATTTGTTGTATCACTTCTGAACATGGGTTTAAGTTATTTGGAGGTCATTGAAATATACATAATGAAGCACTCAAGACAAATTTTTCAGCATTCTGGTCCCCTGATCCTTCTCTTGAACTCAATGACCTGACACGCATTTCTACATCAGGTGTTCATATTTCCTCTACAACTTCCTTCAGGAAGAAGAAATGCAACTCATTTGCCACTTGTGCTTTGTCAAATTCTAATTGTTATTAATTTTCCAGCTAACCACTTCCAGTGAGACTTCAGGCTATTTGCAGCTTCATTTATCATGGGCTTTCTATTCCCATCACACAAATACAGCCTACTATTTACAGTTATTATACAAGTAAAGGTGCTTGTACAGACCTGGCCTTACTACTGTGTCCTTTTTCACTTTTAACTTTATAACTTGCAGGCTATAAACATGGAATTCCCGTTTTAACTACTACAGACCAGAAGCTACAGAACTCCAAGGCCAACTGGCTTTTCTGAGATTTTTTAATAATTTTCTTAGGCTTTCTCATTCTCACTTGGACTGTTTGCAAAACTATGAGTTTCCTACTTTATACAATTCAACTGAAAGTAAACTGGTTAAGGTTTGCAAAGATGGAAATTGTTAAAAAGCTATTCCACTGGGGGCATTTGCTTCCTAATATAGCCTCACTCTTAAATTCCAACTGAACCAGGCTTTGCTTCAGACCCAAAATGGGTTTGGAAAGGTACACATGCTTTTTATCTATAACAGGAATGTACTACTAGAGCACTCCTGAATAACTTCCTTCAAGCTTTATTTTCTTGAATAAACCCACTGACCTAACATCTTAAATTCCATTTGTATTTCAAACCAAGGATTATGAGAACAAAGGGAGCTTAATATTACTATTTCAATGGTATTTCAGAATAAAGTACATACATAATGGTACCTTGGTTATTCATTAAGCCAAATCTTTACTAAGTCTCAAAATAACCTTTTGTTTCACAAATGGGAGGGGTTTTTTTCCTTGAGAATAACTGGATGCATTATTACTGGGTAACGAAATATCTGATTTGAGGCAAGCAGATGTAGGAGGTGGATGTCTGGCTATGATATATTAAAATTTACTTCAGAAAGAGCATAGTCTCCCTGAAAGTGCTAATGCTCTCTGTCACCTTCAGTCAAATTCACTTCCTTGATAACATTGGCTTCTCTCGAAAGAGGTCTATTTGCTAAATTTGTATCCTCATTTTCTCAATGTCATTTGAGAATAAATATTTACATTAGTAGGTCCAAAACCAACTTAAATTGGTAAAAACAACCCCTTCATGCTAAGCCTACTTGCTCTCCTTTCACTCACAACATAATGCATATTTACATATATACACATAATCCACAAATACCGCACATGGTTTACTTCCTTTGGTGGAATTCCGCCAACACCTGACCGTTAATTTATGATTCCTGTTATCATGGTCTTCCTTAAACTCTTTTATTCACATCCCTAATGACGTTGTCATGTAGTCACCCAGTTTATCAAGCTCACTTAAGTCCTTCAAACATGCTGCCTCTAGCAAGGAATTTTTGCTCTGTCAGGTGGATGGATAAGAATTCTCACCAAAGTCACTCATCACTAATTCTTGTGTCTCCACAGAGGCAGTTTCTGGAAAAGCACAACTTCCATTCAAGAATGCTTAATTCCAGAAGGACCCTCTCAGTCCTCCTTTACATGCACTGAAGGTTTGGCTGTGTCTTCAGTGGGGTTCTCTGTTAGTATTTACATAAACCACAAGTGTCCTGACACCATCACACTTCACAGGTTAGTGGGCATGTCAGGGCCTGGATCCACAGCACTCAAAGGCAAGGCAAATAACTCATAATACCTCCCAAAAGAGAGATTTTTATGTATTTCTGTGATTAGAGAACTGTGCTTTTGGGTGCAAGATGCTCTCTGCACACCTCACATACCTACAAGATCAGCTGAATATTAGGTGAATACCTACCTATTTCCACATCCCTCTCATACTTTAAAGGTTATGGCTAAGGGGTCTTTGGGTTTGGTGAGAAAGTAGGGCAAATCATAAATCTTGTTCTTGGGGCAAGAGGTGTTCAGGGAGGGACTGCTAACTTTCATTCTTTTGGGAGACAAAAGGAAGGCAGGGTTCAATTAACAGGCATATAAAGAGTGGCATAGCTGAGTGTGTAGTTATTTCTTCCCAGAAGCAAGGTTATTCAGTAGCTAGACAGACATGTAAAGGCTGGTTATGATACTATAAAGGCACCAGGGCTCCTGCAGAGCTGGAATTACAGGGTTAGTGTGTAAAGAAAGTAGGCCTAGAAGGACATGAGGTATTTAGGAGGAAGCAAGGGTGTAAATGCTATTTTGGATTTTGTTTTAGAATTCTTGGAATCAAAGTGGAGGCTAAAATGAAAAAAATGCTTCAGGGCGGGGGCTTTCCATAAGAGCCAGTTCTGAATGAAATTTTAATTTGAGGTGGCTCAAGTACTGATGAAACACAGCAAGCTTAGAGCATGAGTTAAGAATAATGAATAATGTAATACATGCTGGAAAACGTATCTATTCTATTGTTTTAGACACTGTGCAAACATTTGCACTTTTCACTTTACTTCTTCAAAATCCTCCTTTCCTGTGGCTAAACATCCCAGATCAGAAACATTGTGAATAACAATATCAGCCAGAAACTCAATGATACTTAAGGTCAAGGTAGATGTGATGATTCTTCAGTTGGACACTTGGTTTCTTTGGAGCAGAATCACTCTCAGACCTCCTCAGTGATGTGTAATTGTAGTCATTCAGTCTAACTAGGTTAATCATACTTTTTACAGGGAAAAAAAAGTTAGTCCCTGCCTTAAAAAGCTTCCTTGACAAGTTGGGAAACATAGGCACAGAAAGATTGGGAAGCTTTATGCACACTAATGGGAAGCTTCATAGTAGATTTAGAACTGAAATAATTTTGTCAAGATCCAGGGCTTGATTCTTTTTCACTGGTCCCTACAGTCATATTATTCAACACACTCTCAGTGGGGTTGGTCTTATGGATAAAGGATCTGTGGAAGATCTGTGCTCCTCTGGATTGGCAAAAGGATGGGAGATGTCTTGTGGCATCTCAAGTGGCCACAGTTCTGTATCTCTGAGCAACTGAGCTGTGCCATCAAATCTGTCCAGTCCTTTTCCAGTTAGGTCACAGTCACTCTGTTACTCATGTGATTTGTTTGAGCCTAGAGAAACTTTTCAAATTATCTGTCCACACTCACTGTGACTAAATGGTAACTAAACCATGGGCTCTTACTAGGGCCTACAACTGTTATTTACAAAAATTAACTGTGACATGTTCTTGTTAAAAGTTTAACCACTTAATCCCTGATACCCATCCTTCTAAACCTATTGTATGTGCACCAACACCAAGAATACCATACATTCATTAGTTCATTTTCATTGTCTCTGTTCCAGGATTAGTGAATTGCTGCAGAAGATGCTGAGACTCCATGACACATTTGGGGGTTGGACTTCATGATCTTTAAAAGTCCCTTCCAACTTAAACCATTGTACAATTCTATATTTGCACTCAGACTTTGACTTTTACACCAACACTTAACAAAACTAACTTCTAAATAAAACCAGCAATATTAATAACATTGGGAAATGAATTCATAGCCTCACACCTTGCCTGTAACTGTGCATACACTGAACCATTCTCAGACATCCCAAATGGTTTGAAAAATGGTTTGACAAAAGGCAACAAAGCTCAAAACTTTTAGCTGGTAAGGACTGGTTTGTCCCCACTGTCTTCAATGCAAACCTGCCAATTACAGCAGATGAAGATCCAGTCCAGTCCCCCTCTCCCAGAAAATTTTCACTCTTCAAAATGCACTGCTATAGGCAGTTATTTCTGCAGATCCAAACCCTTGCATTCAAGATGCTCAGAGACTTTATATCTCCTGCTAATGTATTCCTTGGGGAAGTTACTATCCCCCAAGCCCCCCATAGTTATTGTTAGGAAATCATTAACCCACAGCTCTTTTCAACTCTTGGTAATTATGATGTTAAAAAAAGGGAAAGTTTTGCTGCTAACAGTTGCAACAATGTATTTGTTTGCCACATGCGATGGAAATCTGATAGACAATATCTGTGCACTCCATCTGTTACACTGGATTGATCCGCTGATGAGATTCTTTTTAGAAACCTGCTTACCCCTGCTGGTGCTGCAAGCTTAAAAGAGAAAAAACACTTTCTTCTCCTTGTTCTCTTGTGTGGTGGTCGACCCTGTCTTCCTCTCCATTAGAACCCATCCTGCTGCCACAGATCTCACAGGATTTATATTGTTTTGATTCCTTTCAAACACTGTCTTGTTACCAACATCTGACAACAGTCTCTTGGGCTATCATGATTTTACAAACTGACCAGGCCTATAAGTCTCCATAAATCCCATGTGGATACAGACCTGTGAAAATGTCTTTAACTATCCACTAAAGTACACAGTAGCTCTTTTATTATATAAATAGTCATGGGTGTTCTATACTTACACGGAGGAAGGAGCTGTATTTTGGGGAGGGGGAGAACGAGGGAAGTGCTTGAAAACTCTGCCAGAAGAGGTTGTTCTCTCAGCACTCATTGCACATCACTGAACCCATTTGCCCACGGCGCTGCTTGATGAGGACTCACCATGGGTGGTCTTCTTGCTCCCCACCCCCTTCATAAGAGCAGTGAAAAGCCACAAAACAGGGACTCAAATTTAGGCATGACCACACATGATGGTTCCTCAAAAAGTCAGGGAAATTTTAGCAACAATCAATTCAAACAATACCCATAAAAACAACAATGCAAGGGTATCTGTACAACTGGAAAACTGGAAACATGTTGAGTGTATAATACAAGAAGACAAGAGTTTTAATGAAATATTTTAGCACCTTGGCCTTGTGATAAGTTTAAAGCTTATGATCTGTGTGTGCATGTGCACAGGTATGTATGTGTACAGACAGACAGACAGACAGACAGATTACAACACTTCTTCACAGCAAGTGAAAGGGAAAATCTGACTGGTTTGGAAGTGCTGTACCTAACTTCCCTGTTTAAATAACAGTACCAATAAATCCAACTCCTCGCAGCCACACCAACTCACCTGAATCAGTGCCTGACTTTAAAACAAAGCTGCTGTTTGCAAGAACAGCCACGACCACGCTCCTGCCAAATCCAACAGCTCGCCTGGGGAGCCCAGCGATGGCTGGGGGAGGCGGGGAGGAATAAAACGGTTAAATAGCAGGGCTGCTGCTCTCCCCAGCGCAGCACACTGAGCCTAATTGATGCTGACGCGTGACAGACTCGCGTGTGCAGTATGGCCCGGGCTGCGAGTGAAGCTGCTGACAGAGGGTAAATGGTGCATGGCAGCTGGGCCTGCCCTGGCCTGGCATGGCAGCGCACGCACACACCGCCTGTCAGGAGATATCATCAGGGCTAATGAAGGGCAGCCCGCGGTTTTAAAATTCTTCTCACTGAGTTCTGGATCAGACTTTACACCGCCAAGCCTTCTCAACCTCTTAGTGCTTGGTTAAGGATATGTGACACTTATTTAAAAATTAATGCGGTCTAATCAATTTAAAGCTGGAAAACTAAAAGCCGGTACATTTCTGTTCCAGAAAGAAAGTGTGTGGATACGAGTGTGTGTAAGATGGAAAGATATGGCAGGGAAAGAAGAAGAGATGGAGAGGACAGAAATAAAGGCATTCTTGGAGCTACTAACAACTGAAAGTGATAATATGGAAGTACCATCAATTTGTCTGACTGCATTTCAATGGTTTTTTACAGCTCTGTTTAAAACAAAAAGTAGTGCATTTCTAAAAGGTTTACTAAAAAAAGACTATTCCCTACAAACAAAAAATGCTTCATCTTTTCCCAAATCCCACTGCCTGTAATTGCAGCTGAATAATTCTATCAGCACCCAAAAATGAGAGAAATTCTGCCCTCCAGTTCTTAGGCATAAAGAATTAAATGCAGGAAAACAGAATTAGAATAAGAGACCATCTGAGAAATCTACCTGATTACTAACTTCTAATCACAAGTAACAGCTTGGTTGGACCCTCAGTTCTCAGGAATCTCCGATGGCTTCACATTCCTTTATGTTCTTTGCATGGTAATAAATGGCAGAGATATTTCTGGCTTTGGTTTTTCTGAAAAATTCTGCTTATAGACAATTGGAAATTCCACATGCAGAAGACTGTCAAGACTTTTCAGGGTATTTCACTGACCAGTGCAGAATCATTTCTTGCCACAAATCCCTGAGGGCTTTATGCTGGTTCCAAAAAATCCCTGGCATTTTCACAACTGACTTCAGGATTTCAAGAGTTATTTTATATGCCAGTAAAAAAAAGTGCTTGGTTCTCATCTAACCTGGAATGGCTTATCCCCTGACAGTCACTATTATTTTATGTGGAATGGTCTCTGAGTTTATCAGACAGAAAGGATTTATATTCTGGGGAGACTGATCATCTTTTCTGCCTCTGTAGGCCAAAAGGAGAAACTTTGACAATTAAAAAAAAAAAAAGTTATAATGTTGTCACTCCTTGACACTGCTCTAGGTCTTGCAGCTAATATCTTCTTTTCCAAGCTAATACTTTGCAGAGCAGAGGGAAAAAGACACCATCTGAACTACTACACTTAAGAGGAAAAAAAAAGGAAAAGAAAGAAAAGCAAACAAGTTCCTCATTCCAAATTCAAATTCTTAATTCAAAAACCACAAATTGCTTCATTTACTTGGTAAATAAAAACTGCCTATTTTTTTGGTTTATCAGTTAATGTAGGAAAAAGTCAACCCAACCTTGGCAAATACAACAGATCATAAAGTATCACACTCTGAGACACACAAGAGAAGCTGACTGTGGCTTTGGTCCTCAGAGGAGTCATCTGCTCATTGAAAATGCTTGTCTTGAAGAGACACTTGAGAAACATAACACAGTGGCAGAAGTTACAAAATGAAGCACCTTGTTCTCACTCTGATGCAACCTTAAAACAACACAGCTTCACTCCCCAGAGGTGCCTCAAGAGAGAATGCCACCTTTGTGTAAAGTAGTATTGGAGAGGATAATTTTTTAACAGTTTGGCTGATAAATTTAGGGAAAATAATGGGTGATAAAATACAAAGGTATTACTCATCCCTCTAAGGTTAAACTATCACACATCAGTAGACTAACATGGTTATAAGCAGATTGCTTCTATTGCATGTAAGAAATTTTGTGCTAACAAAGGGTGGTAAAATATTTTCAATTGGGTATTCAGTGTAAGAATTAGTAAGTATTAAGTAATAACAATTAAAAAATTGTAATAAATTAAAAAATTCACAAGTCATAAAAAATTTTCTGTTGTCTACAGCTTGATAAAAACATCTGTGTAATTCACTTTTCTTTACTCAGTTTCACATCCTATTTCTTCCATTACAGGATGGGTATCATCTCATCTCATATTTGTAAAGAATCAAAACCATGTATGATTATACAGTAAGCAAAATATGCAAAGATATTTCACTTTCTACTTCCAATACTGTGAAGTCATGAAACAAAATAGTTTTCAATAGAAGTAATTTTCATTTTTTTAAAAGTCACATCTTTGTTATAGTAATCTCCAAAATCTCTTAAGAGATCTCATCTCTGTCTAGTTTTAAATGACAACGTGTTTTGTTGGTTTTTTTTTTTTAATTCCAAAGAGAGGAACACCTGGGGCTCATATAAAGGCCAGTAAACTGTATAAATTATCAATTTTGAACAATCTGCTTTTATGGTCAAACCTGTAATTTACCTTAGTAAGAAAAGGCTGCAGTGTCATACCAGCCTTGCACTATGCAAGTTCACATTGTACTGCATGATTTTGCAGGTCTCATTGAGGAAATAATCTGTTCTCTAAGGAGAGAATAATTACTGAGTGTTTGACACCTTATTCTAGACTTCAAGGCAGAGTTTAATAAATTTGTGCTCATGAAACTGCTGACTATAAAGATTCAAAATGTGAGCATTCATACTAGATTTGAGGACATGGAAGCAGGGTATCAAAATCCAATTTTGTAAAAGAAGAATTATCTCTACTCACAAGGACTATTTGTAAAGCCAGATGCAAATTAGAAGAACCTGTTGAGCATGAGAAGGGTAAAATTTGATTTAAAATTATATGCCAGAAAATATAGGTGTATATGGAGACACAAAGAGTGATCTGTGATTGACACTTATGATTCTGTGTGCACATATGTGTATTTGTGTACTTGGATAAACACAGGTGACCTATTTGAAAAGGTTCTGGTTCTATGAAGTTTTTGATGATGTCTGTATAGAAAGAAACTCCATACTAACTGTTGCACTTTGGATTTTACAGGAGGTTTGCCTGGTTTTAGCTGTGAAAAACCCACTGCTCTTCTTTGAGACAGACATTTTAAACTGGTCAAGCCCAAAGAAACGAGAGAGATATTTGTGTGCATCAGGACTGTAGGATCAGGTCCTTTATACTCAGCTAATTTATGGACTTGCACTGTGCTTGTGTGCAAGGATATGTGGGTGCATAAACTATTTAAGTGCAAATTGCCAGAATGTCAGTAAATTACTGTCGGAGCTGCAAAGCATTTACATACCTTAGGCATGAGCAACCAATTGGAACTTTTAATCTTTTAACAAGTTACTGCTCAGTGACATAATAATGAATAAAATGAAGAGTAATGAAGTTGACCATAAAGCTTAGCAAATAAACATTGTACACAAATATAACAATTCCTGACTAGCTCTGCACACAAAATCTACTCCTGGTTTACTTCCAGTTACCGTATCTTGTGCCAAAACACATCCTCCATCCACTGCTTTTGGCAATACTGCTATTGGTCTTTTTGTAGATCACTATCTGCTGCCCTTACCATGCTGGGATTCACCCTCATTATAACCTGTTCTCCTGCAGACAGCTTTATCTTTCAGTATTGTTCCAAGGAAGTTTTCAGAGGCTTCCTTGTCTCAATACTCCTGTCAAGGAAGTTGTGGAAATCATCCTCAGGATTACTGACAGAAACTTTCATTTGTTTGAAATCTGAATGTGTAGCCTGGGTTATTGGCACTGACAAGGTCAGAGACCAGACTCTATCGTTATTCTCACTTCTACCAAGGCTCCACGATTCAGTCACCTAAAATAAAATTCCACTTCTGTCAAAAGACAGGGAAAATCGCTCACAAGAGCTGCAGAGACGACTGACCATCCACTGCCTTCTATGAAGAGGGAAAAAGTCTGTCTAATAAGGTAATATAGCTGGAGTATCTTTTCTAATTGTGACTGGCACACCCTAAATTCATCTCATTTTTGTATGTAGAGCAAGTCTAAGAGGTATCAAGTTCAATTTTGTTGAAGACAAACTTGGTTCAGTCATTTGTTATAATCCAGGTAACTATAAAGGCAGGTGAGGATCTACAAAATAAGAGGTAGGATTCTGCATTAGGCCCCAACAAGACAACAGCAGAAACAAAAAAAGGCAATAATGGGCACAAGTCACTGCTGAGTTTCAACCTTTTGAGGCAGAAATCCACTTCCAATTGAAGTCCCTATCAGAAAAACGACCACCAAAATTCCTTCCACTGACAGCCATGCCAGTAGCTGAGGGAGGGGGGCTGAGGACAACAAACACTAACAAGGAGAGTGTCAGGGGCTGTTCTTGCAGGATGGGCACTATGCTGGAGCCTTGAGGGAAGCTTGAATTGCTGTTGTCTCTGTGGTCTCTTCTCTGTAAAAAGAGAAAACTGCCTTTTTATGATACGAATAAGGATTTTAAACAGTATTATATTAAAAGCTCCGGGGAGGGTAACTGAAAAGCAAACATTTACCTTTTACTTATTCCTACAATGAAATAGCATGGTAACATGACATTACCACTCCAAGGTAAATATTTACTTGTTAGTATTGGGCTCTGCACAAAAATATACCTACTTTCCCCACCCAAAATGACCTGCATTTTCTATTACCAAGACCAAAACAACCACCCACCCCACAATTCCCAGTTTAGTGCACTGCATATACTTCTCAACCTATACTGAGATGCTGAAACATACAAAGGGATATCTGGGGCTCCAAGACTCTCAGTTCACACATCTCAGATAATAAACTGAGAATGTACAACGACAAAAGCAAAGGAGGAAGTTTCTATTCTCAATCCCCATCTCCAGCCCAAAAGAGCATTACCTGTGAACAATCCACAGCTGAACAACTGCTATGTCTCACCAATACATAACACCACCACAAAGAGGGCTGCTATCTTTTTCTCCATCAACTTTTACTATTATTTACTTCTCACTTTCACTTTAGAAAAGAAAAATACGATGACTATCCAGACTAAAAGGAAATCAAGCGTTGTAAATAAACTGTTTGTGATTGTTTATATGTTTGGCAAGTACTTTTGTACTATTTTAGCAAAGGTTTTGAAACTTCACGAAGCTAGGACACAGAATTCCTCATGGGGAGGAGCCTTTGCTTATGCAGTGTCGGGGAGTAATGGAAGGCATATGGTTTTTGAAGTTTGAAGATTTTATTTTAATGCTATAATTTGCAAATACAAATTTAAATTTTATCTATACTCCAGTACTCCAAATACTGTGAAGTTCTTTGTGCTAAGCCACATTAACAGCCAGCTATGAAATTTACAGAGAGTTTTTAATTTTGCCTTAATTTAATCTTTGGCTAAAAGAGACCAGGCACTGAGGCAAAACTAAAAGTTTCATTTTGCTACTCAGATACTTTAGCTTGAGCTACTGTGCTCTCATTTTCCTATGGGAGGAGCAGCAGAGAAAAGAGAATTTTTATCCAACAATATCTTGAGAATAGGTCTGCATGGCAAATGACTGAAGTGATTTAAGATGCTACTGTCAGACTCCCACCTTTCCTGCTCCATGTAACTTGCTAAGGCTCTGGCTTTCCTGTTAGAGGTATTGTCATTGTGACAGCAGAGATGGCAAAAGGTGTGAGCATTCCTCATCTGGCAGAGGCAGGAATCAATCCAAACCTTGGCTCACGTGACAGAGGTTTTTGGAAGAGCTCACAGTTTCCTTCCCATGGTCTGGACTCTGGACCTGATGATCCAAATGCTGCACAGTGACATTTCCTCTGCCAGACCTAACTGAAGTGGCTGTATCCAAGGTCTTATCTTAAATGCTGCCATCGGATCAGTGGATGTGATGGATCATGGAACTGCATTAGCAGGAAGCCAAACTCCTTCAGTGTTCCAGCAGCAAGACTCCACGTTATCCCTGCAACTACCACAGAGCCAGGCAGCAATTTGGGAAAATAAAGGTTTCTAACCGGAATGAAATAGTTCAACATTGTTTGGCAACACTGAAAAGCTTAATTTCAAGATTTCCAAACAACTCAAAACATTCTAGTGTTTCCAAGCCAAAACTCTGCGGAACTTCCTTTTCAGTGAAGAAGGAAAAAAAAAAAAGGGTATTTCAATTCTCCATAATAATTTGAAATAAAAATGGGTGAAATCATGGCATTTCCCAAGAAAAAGCACCTCTACTTACAAGCATCAGGAGTCATACATTTAGAAGAAACTAGAAATATATGCAATTCCTGCTTTATAAATATATATTTTCTAAAGCTAATAGTTCCTACAGCCAGATCCACCAGACCATTAGTGCCCTACTACAGTCCCAGAACCACTGCCTTCCTTCACAGCCAAATTCCTGCTTCCTCTCTTTTTAATGTCCTTTGAGTGCTCAAGATCTGAGAGTAACTACTAGAAATATGCAAAAAGGTGTAAAAGGAAAAATGGAGTTACTGATCATCAATGTCAGGCAAAGAAGGAAAAATAGAGAGCAATTAATATTTGGTTAAATGGTAATACTCTCTCCTCTTTGTTTCATATATTAAAAAAAAATTTACAAAACAAATAAGTAAACACTTCATTAGTCAGTTTCCTTGATATCAACAAAATAATACTCCTGGGGAGCATTCTGATGCAAACTATTTTTCAGATATGAGAGTGGAAAAACTATTTTTCAGATATGAGACTGCCAAAAATACTTTTTTTTCTAGAAACGGGGCTGTATCCCAAATAAAAAAAAAAGCAAGCTTTGTATTTTGGAATTTTAACTGGCAGCTTAAATACTAAAAAGAAATATTCTGAATGAATTAAAACTCAAGTAATAATAAAAAAATGGTGGAGTAAGATATTAATTTATAATGTCCTATAATCGAGATTGTGAAGCTTGGTGCTGAAGAAGGATTTCCTTGAATAAATTCACTGTATTTTTAAAGAAAGAAATTTCAGAGAACATAGTAGTTAGTAAATATTTAAAACCTTTGTGGTAAAGGCTCAAACCTCAAAATAACAAGGAAATGACAACTGTTTATTTTTCTCCACATAAAACTGAAAGTTATTGTAAGGTCATTATAATGTAAGCCTGTTTTCTCTTTAAGAAGTAAATAATTACACCACTGATTTGAGTAGACCTGCCAGTAAGTCTACATGTGGTTAAGTCAGATAGGCTGATGCTCTAAAATTGGCAAGTAGCTGCTCCCACAAGCCATTACACAACTCTGAGGTCTAGGTAGCTCACAGCACTTTTATCATATGTCTCTCAACAGAAAAAAGAAAGAAAAACACATTTAGACTACAGTTGTTGTGCAACCTTTGAACATGGTTCTGCATATTCCATGATAACACAGAAGCAGAATTTGAAGCAGTGTTCACCCTCTGCTGCAATATTCAACTGCAGCATCTAAGCTTTCTTCAGGAATGTGTCTCTGACTCTTGTGGTCACAAGGAAAATCTTCCTAGACATGAAATGAAAACAATTTGTAAAGATGTGATGACGTTCTTGAGCTTGCAAACAGCCTGAAATAATGATGGTGCTGTCACTGCAAAGAAGATTGCATTAAATTAATGGCTGTAATCAAAACAAGGAACTGTTGGCTGTTTACCCACTACTTTAACCACTGCTGAGTTACAGATTTTAGCACCACCATCGGTATGTGTTTAATCCCACCTCTTCAGGCACCAAGACCTCAGCTGGTGTGGAGCTGTCAATACACCAATCTTTGCTGATGAAATTCTCTAACACAAACTATGCAGTGCCCTGGGCAGCTGCAGTAACCTCTACACAGACAGCACGTGGCAGCAAATTCCTATACAGTCAATACCTTCCGATATTTAATGGAGTAAAACTCTTGATTTACTGATTTGAATTAATCTGTTGCATCACAGTGCCATGGGAGCTCAGGGGAACACCACTGCAAATTCTAATCCAGCCCATTACAAGACAACTGCAACTTTGCCTGTGGCCAGTTCCCACCGTCATTTCTACATCTGGGCTTTCACTGAAGGCAAAGAGAGCTCTGCATGGGGGACAGCAACAGAATATAGGTCACATCACCATTTGTGGTATGAATGTTTATCCATTGTTAGTAAAACAATCTACATTTTCTTCCCCAAAGATAAAAATCAATCCAAGTATGAAGTTGCAGTCCAGATTAAAAACAAAACAAAAGTAGCTAAACCACTCACTTCATGGGTCCTGTCTTGCAGCTGTGGGAGGGTTAGATGCCTCAAAGCCCTTTCTATAATACTGTTAACAAACAGAAAAAAGAAACCTGTATTCTGCTGGTGACAGGACTGCCATCACATCAGCCCTAGGACACACTGAAGCTCCTTCTCTCAGGATTTCATGGACCAGCACAAACAAGAGGGAACTAAGGGAATGACTGACACACAGAATGAGGGGTGCAAGGAGTGCAGTGGACAAACTGACCTGGTAGCACAAACAGACCTTCTCTGGAGGGTGCACTGGCTGCAGATGGCAGCCAGTAGTGGGCTGAGCTCCACACAGAAAGCCCAGCACATAGGCAGGTAAAGCAGCTGCATATTTGCAGAGAGAACCCCTGTTAAGTGGTTCCCCTTCCCACTGAACTGTATCTCCCTCCTTTCATGTAACACAAACAGGCACCCAAATGCCATGTGTCTCACAGTAGAGATTTCCCTGAGCTGGAGCCTAAAGGGAAATGTGACACATGGAAGGTTGGCAGTAAGTCTCAAATTCAAGACTTGTTTGTTCCTTAAGTCACAAAACACTAACCTCTCCATTTTGTGGTACATCCTTATTTCTACTGGTGAAACACAGAGTTCCAGTGATAAGTGACTGTGACCTCTGGTTAGCAATTCTAATGCTGAGGAACAGAGAAATTGGAGGAATGAACTGAACTGAACCACTTGTCCTCCTAGAGCAGAGAAAAGCATTTTCCCAGGGCAGAATATGAATATTGCACCATTGCTACTTGAATGCTGGTTACAAAAAATGAGGCTTTAGCTCTTCCAATTAATCAATTTTTTTTTTTTCAGCAATGAAAGTCTTAAAAGAATAAAGAAAAGAAAGATGATCAAACAATTGGAGATGATATCAAGTCCATTTAAAGATCAGCACAGAGAAAGATCAGACAAGTTTTGGAAACAGACTAAAATAAGCAGGAGGGGAGTTACAAGAATAAACAAACAAAAAATTCCTTTGCCTTAAAGTCCAGTAGCAGTTTGATGCTTTTAAAGGAAATACTCATTTTCTTCTCTACAGTGTTGCTCTAATTCTGCTAAATAGCAAAAATATACATACATTCTTTATAACTTCAGCTTTCTAGAAATGTGATGACACAGCATCTGAAAGGATCAACCTGTATGTTTTCTGAATAACCACATCAAACTTCTGATTTTTTTCCTACCTCTTTTTTCATGTTGTAAATGTGCCATGTAATGACAAATTTGGGCATAAATCCGACAAAAACAAATAAACAAAATCAGTAGAACTACTCACAGTAGTAAAGCTATGCAGATGTCTCAATATTTGCAGGTGTCTAAGATAATAAGCTTTCACAGCAGGAACTACATATCTGTGATTAGTTCACTAGTACACTTTAGAATTTTCTAAATATATATAATAATAAGGTTCACTCTGTGGTGTATTTTTGTTTGGCTCATTGTAATTAAAAGCAGCATAAATCTTCCATATTTTATTTTCTTTGTACATTTTCCATTGACACACACGTATATATGTATATAAAAATATTTATACATTCTACATAAACACAAAGAAGTATCTTGATGAAGGTTACATTCAACCAGTAATATATACTGGTCAACAACAAGCAGCCACTCTTGTCCTAGAAAGTGTTTAGTTGCAAAAATGTTAATGAAATCCACAGAAACACTTAGGAACCAGTTTTTTAATCTCATTACCATATCAAGGAGCTCCCTGTTAATCACTGTCCAAATTCATTTGGATTTATTGCATCACAGTTATGCTTACAATTAAATGCCACAAGGTCCCAGTCAGATTAAACAAATGATTTTTCCTGTAGTCCTTACAGGACTAGTAGTGACAAATCACATGGAAGTAAAATATATCATAATTAATTAGCAGAGGCCCATAGATAACCTCTCCCACAAATCTCCATGGGCAATTTTAATAGGTTTCAATATTTAAATATAAAACCCTACAAAATTGCTTAAAAATTCAAGGAATACTTGCACTTATTACAGGTAACGAATATGTTAGTCATGTAATTTTTTATTACATAATTATTTCTTTAGGGATGTTAGAAACAAGTAATTATTTTCTTAAAAATGAATTGGCAGCAACTATTTTAAGCATGCCATTGTGAATGAAATATTATCAAATAATTGTTGTATTACTAACAACTGACTTACAGAAAAGAAACATTTCCTTATCAAAGCCCATAATATCTCACCATTGTAAGAAAATTTAATCTTCTTTACAGAAGCTTCAGTAAGCCAGTAGGAATTACAGGAAGATAACTGGTCTTAACATAAAATATGAACACCAGTGTGAAGAAAAAGGGTTTGGGTTCTTTAGCTTGATTTCTAATAGCCCATGTTAGCTGCTCGTTTCCCTAATATGTGTTAGGGAAAGTAACAGATGACAGCATTCCAGACACAGGTCAGAAAAACATTTTCCTTTACAGGAAGAAATATTTTGTCAAATACTGTGAACTGTTCATGGTAATCTCTCAGTTTAAGAAACAGCAAATTCTACCTAAACCAATTCAAAACAATGTGTTCCCAGAATGGGCAGGCTAGAATATATAAAACCTGACAAACAAAAAGCCCTCATTTATTTCCAGAACTAAGCTTTCATCTCAGTGATTTGGATTTGTTTATCAAGTAGAGGCCCTGGTGCTCCTTCATAAAAATCCTCAGTACACTGTATTTTGTCTGCCTTCAGTCTCTTCAAAACATCAAAATGTCTCATTTCTCATTCATTCCTTGCTAATGTTCACTTAGGGGGATATTCAAAAATGTCTGCAATAGCCCAGGAAGACTGGTCTCCTGACACAGGAGAGGAAGGAACCTAACTTAAAATAAATGTTTAATGATGAAATTATTGAACTGAGTTTAGCCTTGACATGTCTGCAATGTCAAAAGAAAGTCTTCAAGTTAAATAAGAAGTTGTAGAAAATATCCAAGTTTCAACTCTGGTTAGTAGCAACTTCAGCCTGTAGAAGACAGATTTACTTTGAGCCACAAACTTGAGCTGAATCTCAAGTTATCTTGCCTTCAGTTATTTTGAGTTACTTAATTGTGGTATCCAATCTTCATTAATCAAACAACCTTCCTGAAAGGATCTCTCAGAAATTACACAAATTCTTTCATTTAGAAGCATCTCAATACTGACTCATGTGCTGGGTACAAAAAAACCCCAACAGTATGAGAAGAGAGGTGGGCAATTAAGGATATAAAATTGTGGGAAAACATCATGATACACTGACAGCTGTGAATGAACTATGAAAATGTTACCAGGATCTTGAAGTCAAAATGTCAGACAAAAGAACAATGGACAGAAATTAATCTGTGAAGTCTGCCTTTATAATAGGAATTAATAGATACACTGATATTTGTAATATAGCTCTTCAAACTAGTTGTGAAGAGTGAAAAATGTGGTGTTTAAAATATACAGCTATATTTTATGAACACTACTTAATCTCAAGTCAAGTAGTAATAACAAGATTTCAACAAAAAGAGGTCAAAAAAGGGAAAAATGAATCAACTTGGAACAAAAGATAACAGCGTAAACTTAAGAACAGAAATTTCAGTCCATTATGCCCATTTCTGCTGCAAGGTAAATTTTCAGCCAGGTAAGTGTAAATACCTCCAAATGTAAAGTTCACGGTACCTCAAGAGGTTTCAGCAAATTACCCTGTGTGTATTAAGTAAATTACCTGCTATTGTGGAGATGAGGAGAAGGTCTGTACCTGTGCCTTTCAGGGGCAGCTCACCACTAGATTAGTCCAGTTCTAGCACGAAATCACACTCACAATATTTTGTTGAGGCACTATGTGTGGAAGAATAGCCAAAACCACCCTGTGCTGATGGAAGTAATCATCATTAGCTAAATGAATGTGCACTTAATCTCCTGATAAAGAGCAGGACACAAGCACTGAGTTGGGGAAAACTCAGAAAGTACTTTAAAGGCTGTTTCTGATGAGCTAGAAGATGGAAAGCTGCTGGCATGATAAAACAAGAAGAGGTAGTGCAATGGGACATCTGACTTGGGAAATATTTGCAGCAGCATTCAGAATAGGGAAAAAAACCACAATAAAACAAAAAAAAAGTTTCTAAATGAAAATATCTGGGGATGTGTGGATGCTCAGGGAACAGTAGATCTGAAGAGTGCCACGAGTGTATTCATATTAGGACCTACAGAGATCAGAACTGAAAATGGTACCTGAGAAGCAGTTGGCAGAAACACTGATGGCCAAAATATTTGAAAATATTTAATCTTCAGTACATGAGAAAATTCTGAAAAAATCCAATATTTTTGTTAACCACAATGCTATGTTAATCAAACTTTAAGAATTACTATGGTAAAAGCAAGCCCATCAATACTTGCCAATTACCACTATTAACCTTTACAGAATTGTTACTTTATTTTTAAATTTCTGACTACAAGCTGCAACATGTTTAATAGTTCATTTAACTTTGGTTTTTATTTACTTCTAATAGCTATCCTTTTTTAGAAACCTGTGGGATTTCAAGATACACAGTCTTGTTTATGAAAGTAAAAAATAATAATATACTTTTAAACTTGAAACATGAATAAATCAGTACATAATTGTTAAACCAAAGTAGCATCTAATCAGTTGCCTTTCACATCATAGCACTGACCCTAATCTCTGAGGCATAAATAAACATGCATTCTTCATGCAAACTTTAATCATAAAAAAGAATGAAATATATTCCAACATAAATATTTCAGCAAATAGCCATGTGAAGGAACATGAATGTTTAATTTAGACATCACCTCTGTCACTATCTGTTAGACATCATACCAGTGTTTCTCCTCTGGGAATTCCAAAATCTAACCAAGTTTCCAGTGTCCAACTGAAAATGATATTCCTTCTTAGCCCCACAATATCCATCTTCTTCTAGGAACATTAAAATACTTTAATATTTAGCAAAAATCCTTCTTCAAAGTCACCATGCTGTGTTTGGTCAATCCATGTATTTACTAATATTACCTACAAAGTTTGAGTAACCTTCCATTGCTTTGCTTAAGCTGGAAGGAAGGGTTCAACCATCTTCTTCTAGATATTCCTACCAAAGATCAAGTCATCCCTAACTAAGTTCCTCAACTAGAACATACCAGTGTGGTCAGTTTAAGGATCTTCCATTATATACTGAACTTCTTTTCATCTATTCAAGAACTTAGCAATGGCACGAGAGATAGGAAGATAGATGTTTTTAATATTGGCTTTCAAAGACTGGAGACATGAGTTCAAATGAAACAGGTGAAGAAAAACGTATGGTTTCCATATGCTTTGTCATTCAAGACAGTGATCCCCCCTCAGCTGTATAAAAGTGCCTTTGATCTATTGCCTCAACTAAACAACCATGTGATGACCCTTAATTGCACTTGAACTATGGGGACTGTTTGGGAATATAGCATGGAGGGATTTGTGGCTGCATGTCTGGAGACGTGGATACACAATGCATACAATAAACGTGTCTGAGTGGAAGGAAAAGTTATGTTCAGCAACTGAGTTCATTGCTCTGCATACAAAAATAGTGTCTCATGAACACTGGAAAGCTGCACTTAAATAACACCCTAACATTAAGGTTTTGCTCCTCAATCCCTGTACCCATTAAGTCTGTAGAAAGGAATAAAAATATAAATCATCATCATTTTGAAAGCACATCCTGCAGCACTTCTAATGTGACATTTTATCTTAAAAAATGAGCTTAAAATAGCGTGACTTAGAGGAGCCACAACAGCACATAATCTCTTACAGTTGGTTTGCAAGTGGTCTCATATTTTTCCTCACTGGAGCTCAGTAAAGAATTAGCACATCCCAGAATACACTGCCCAAGACTTAATGGAGTAACAGAATGTGAAAGAAAGCAACTCAACAAAAGCTGCAACTGCATCCTTTTCTCCTTTTCTCTGCTCCTCTGCTCTCTTCTGAAGTGCTCTGACAAGTGCTTGGCAGGATGGGATCTCTGTCCATGGCTTTGCACTCACATTTCACTGTCTGTGTTCTTAGGTTGAACTTCAGGTGTTTATGGACTTCATCCTCACTTTCTCAGAATCTCACTATGGTAGGCTGTGTTCATAAGAATGAGTAATTGGAGCTGGCTGCACATTTCTAATCAGAGAACTAATGTATAGCTACATATGAAAAATGGGTAATAAAACAGAGTTCAATAGAAAGAAATGGTGCAAATACAAGTCTAGTTCAGAAGCAGTCACAGAACATCTATCCTATAAGGCAACATACACCACAAACTGAAGTTCATCCCAGAATCCTTTAAGAAATTTAGAAAAACCCTTAAAAATTAAAAGCCACAATTATAATGCTTGAGAGGCAGACAATAACATCACATGTTTGAAAAACCCAACACACTAGCTATAAGCAGCCAAACCAATGTTCTGCATAGCAGCTATGTATAGGATAATAGAAGATAACTTTATTAAGAAACTTAATACCACCAGTGAAAACCTCAGAAGGCCAATGGCCTCATACTGCCAATTTGGTCTTTCCTCATGTTCAAGAGAAAACTTCTTATTTTCCATTACAAAATTCAATGTGCCTATACCATAACTTTCTGCTCAAATCTTAATTCCATTACCACCCAAAAAAATGTTACATGTCTATGTTGTCATGTAAAAACTAAAGGAATATGTGGTTTCACAAAGGATGGTCATTCAAATTACCCAGAAAGAAACCTTCAGCACATCAACAAGCTTAATACACATCTGTGTATCTCACTGCATGAATATTAATAGACCCTATCATTATTAGTCTTTGTTATTTTAAGAGAAAACTTGCACATTTAAACTTTCATAAACAGACTATGAAGTAATAAGTTCATCAAGTGAATCAACAAAAAAATCCACACCATATCCTTGTCCTGTCTTTGCAAAACACAATTCTGAGAGAGGCAGAAGCGCAGGAGAAGCTAAAACAATTTTAGGTCACAAGTGGAGAACAGAGCATTACCCATTTGTTAATTCAGTTGTGTAAGAGGTCAGAACTACTGCTTGTCTATATATGTAAGTTGTGAATGAACAGCAGCCATGTCCTTTACTTCCTAACATACTTTTGGAACTGACTATAGCAACAGGAAAACCATAGTCAGTCCTGGCTGAAATAGAAACAGCCCATTTTGATGGGAGAAAAGGTACAAGAGTAGCTCATATGCTCAATGCAGAACTGGAAATGTGTACACATCAAATTGCAGTTCAAATCAATTATCTGTATGACACGGCATCAAATGACTTCCAAATTAGCGGAGAGCATCCTGAAAAAATCAGTCTAAACCCATCAGTGATGGGGTTTGAAGTTCTCAGAGTGTGTACATCTCTGGAGAGATTTGTGTCTATACTATTTCATTTCAGGGATTTATATTGGATCTGTCAGTGTATTTGGACACAGACCTCATAAACCTTAATCATATGGATGTTGCCTTCTGTTCTGAAGGATGTGCCATACAAGGGAATAAATCCCATATTTTGGAAGCTCTGACAAGTGCAGAGCATGTCTCTAAGTTGATGGGTGACTGTGCTCATCAGCTCAGGAAGTTCTCAGGCAGAAAGCAGCAGCTTCACCTATGCTCCAAAGGGGCAGATAAGTTGCCAACTTGTTTCTGAATGACTTGGTGCTGAATTAATTCAAATACTTGAGATGTTTCTGCATTTCTGAGCAGCAAGAGGTGCTTGAGGATGGAGCTTTCCACAAGAGGGAAAGCTGCCACAGCACTTTGAGCAACGGACCATACCACAAAATAACTCAGACTGGAGCAGTGGAGGCAGCAGTTTCAGTCTACAAAGTTTGATGCAAGGTTTTTGGGATTTCTAAGATCTGCACTAGTGCAGTAAGCAGAAAGATACAGAATAGTCAGACAGGAATGGTGTTATGAGACATAGTACTGTATGTTGAAAGTTTTTTCCTTTCACACTTAACCTGTAACATCTTTTTCTCCCAAACTGCACCTTGCTTTCAGAGGTTCAGCCCAAAGACTCTGCCTATTGGTACTTGATCAAACTGCTACAAGCCCAGGGCCATTCACTGCATGAGGTCAATCAACTCTTAGCCCATTAGATGCTTCCAAACCACTGGGATTACAGAGAAAAGTACATCAGTTTAAACCACTCTTGTAGGCCAGCACTGACTGCAACAAAGTAGTAATTAATACAAAATCAGTTATCATTACTAAATCACACCATGTGCCTGTAAAATACTTGGTACAGTGACGTGTTCATTTCAGTTGCAGCCTTTAGCACTGTACTAATTGAATAACAAAATAATAATAATAATAACAATAATAGTAACAACACAGAAGTTTTAAAGAAACTTCAACACCTTAACCTGAATAGATTGAACACATTTGAATATCTTCTGTGTGAACCTCCCAAGAAAGACAACAGCAGAGCAGTGATTATGAGGAAGCCTTCACAGCTTTGGTGCCACATCACCTCTAGCTTGGTATAAAGCCTGCTATATGCACAGTCCATACCCTTTTTGGGGCCCTACATGGCAGCTAGCTTTCTGCCAGGTAGCACTACCAGAACTACACAGTATTTTTCCTGGGATATTTTTCTGTCCTGACCACAAACTGAAGCACAAACTTTACGAGCAACAACTTCAACAACTTCGGAAATGGCCCCACTCCAGCAGGACACACCCCAGAGTGCATTACAGCACTGCCTTGTAAACTCTTTTATTAATTTCATAATAAATGCTTAGAAATCAGACTTTTTGCAGGTGATAATTAAATATAAAATCAAGGCAAAACAGATGTGTGATAAATTCTTGGCAATGGTCCTCTTTAACTGAGTTTTAGCATGGATTTCTGGCAGGCCCAGCCCTGCTCCTGCTCTGGATCCCCCTGCAGTGCACATCGCCAGGGCCCTTCATGGAGCACTTTGCCTCTCTCAACACTGTCTTTAAAGTTTCACTTACCATTACAACATATCAATGTGGAAAGGTTTAACACTTGATTTGGTTTTGTTCAAGTTAAAATCTACTGCTGCAGTTCATGGTAAAACTTATTTAAAAGATCCATAAACTTTTTATGCACTTTTCAGCTCAATACCAGCTCATTTTTCTTTGATGACATCAGTGCAACAGTGATTTTCTATTGCACTTCCAAAAGGAACAAAACTACTGAGAACTTTCAATAGTTCCATAAAATGAGGCCTACACCCCAGAAGAGGAAAGTATATGACATCTCAGCTCTCCCCTCTTCTCACCACCTCTCTGGCTGTTGAAGGAAAATAACAAATGGTAGATTAAAAAAAAAAATCACAGAAAACATTATAAGGAATAGAGATTATACACACACAGGGTCCCATTAACACATAAACTGCTGGCCACATGGTCTGTTTGCAGAGAATAACACTGGACTTTGTCCCTACAAACCTGATTTAGGTTTGGAAATCCCCGGTCTCTTTGAAGTGACTGATACTGGACTTCACTCCTACAGATCTGAATTAACTTTGGAAATCCCCATTCTGCGCCAGCTTCCTTTTCCCCAGAAAAGGATGGGGTTTATTCACCCTCATGGGTTTTATTCACACCAGCTCATGCCGGAGAACGAGGGGAGGAAATGAGTGAGGATGAACTCCAGTGAACTGCCTGTGCTGGGCTGGGCCTCCTCCATTCCCTCTGCTCGGGCTGCGGGCACAGCTACAACTTCCAGGCACACCAAGGCCTCTGAGCACACGGCCTCTTCCCTTTCCAACTCACACTGTGCAGTTGCAACCAGTGAAATTACAAGCCAGGCCCAACACAGGTGGTTTCCCTTCCCTTCAAAGTGACCCTTACACTCTGTTCCACTGCCTGGCTCAAAACCATGCCTGATTTGCTGCCATGAGCCTGCCAAGGTTGCAGAGGGATGGGATAAATGTGCCCAGGAATGGTATAAGCCACTTTAATTTGTCATATAAGGAAGTGTATAACTAGATGCCATGTCTCTGCTAAGGCCTGTCTGGTTTGGCTCAAGAGCAGGACCACATCCACTTACACAAACCACTAAACCCCTGACCTGTGTGAACCCACAGAGGAGCAGAGCAATGTCTGGAGCTCAGCAATTCCTTACCCTGCTGCTCTCTACTGTCCCACACACGACACACATCAGGAGCCTGGATGATGAGCAGGATATATTTTCTAGCTTGGGCTATTAAAGGTTGCTACAACTAAAATCATAAATAAAATTAACTTCAGCCTGTGGTTTGCATTACAAAGTTAATTTGCTACTAAATTCATAAGGACATACTAAATACATAAGGCCATCCTGATTCCTCTGCTCGTCACCTCCTTGGGGCTGACAGAGAAAATTCACTGCACTGCAGGGGACACCACCAGCCCAGGAAGGGATCCCCCTGGCCCCCATCCTCAGGAGCCTGTTCCTGCCTGGGGAGGAGAGGAAAGTCAGACAGCCAGCAAGCTTGTGTGAACATGTCTGCCACACTAACCTCACCCACCCACTATCAATGCCTAAGAATTACAGAAGCAAAGAAAAACTGCATAAAAATCTAGTTATTTTAACAATCTGTTTTGCACAGTAATTAATCAGATCAGCCCTCTAAGGGGCTCCAAAGATCCTAAGGTAAACTTAATTCACTCTAATTGAATTAAAAACTATTAAGCTAAAAGTTACAATGCCTAGCAAGGATAAAAAAATATTCCTATAAAATCTCCCTGGAAGTAGGGAACAAGCAGTTATGCCAAGCAGCAGAACAAGAGGACATTCACTGCAGAAATGACAAAAATCAGAACACAAACAAAAATATATTTATCTTGATCCTTCAGTCTAGGTTTTAATATTTTAAAGTTAATCACTGCACAGTGCTCAGAGGTGAATGATATAGTATTTTTCAGGGTTATGCCATGCATTGGATAGGGCTGACTGTGAGCTTGCTTTATTTAATGCAAAAGGCTTAAGTCAGTTCTAAGGTAAAGATTGTACTACTCTTTAGAGGTAAAACAAAAACAGTGGTCTATTTCAAAAAAGGAATTTTATAGCATCCATAAAGTAAATGATTTATGCAAGTGTATTAGTACATTTTTTTATTGATGACTGCATACAAAGATTTCCATGTATACAAATGTCCTCACCTTGAAACAATTCAATAATTTGTTCATGTGTGGCCTGTGGATTGCCTGTGAACTATTTGTCCTAGATACTGTTTTGATTACTTGTAATTCATATTTTGCCGTCTGCAACACTTGATTAATCACCTCCCATCTCATGTTATTGTTCTTACTTGCAGCCTGGATGAACCCCAAAGAACTTTCATATTCACATGCCTGGGACAAATATTCAGATTACATGCCTTTGAATGACTATCTGTTACCGTTTCTTTTCTCTGGAACATGCCGTCCATTAAACACTTACTATCAGAACATTCAAAGTGAATGAAAAGAAACATGAAAAACTAAAAGGCACTCACAGAATTTTTCTAGTGAATGCTCACAATATTTTTTAAAAAAAAAAACTAAAAGCATCAGTCCAGAGAACAGGTAAGCAAATTTTAAAAAAAAACAAACAAACACCAAAACAACCACAAAAAACTCCCCCAAACTGTACAAGAACTAGAGTGCAATTACATCAAAAAAAATTTTACTACAACAATAAACTTCAGGAAAATGTTCCAAAACAAAGTTTTACTGTCAAACAGGAAAAACAATTTTTCCAGGGAAGATTTTCCTTTAAAAATAAAACAAAACCCAGAACTCTGCATATTCTCAACCCCAAAACGTAGATGGTAGCTATTACTTTTACTAAAATTATCACTGAACTTATACTCAGAAATACAGGCTCAATGGCTACTTGATTTGTCAGGAGAATGAAAAAAGATAAACAACTCAAGAGTGTTCTGAATAAATGGCAATTTAGCAGAAATACAGTGTTTCCTTGAATGCTCTTTTGGCTATAAGCAATAATGATGCCACAAAAATCTGGTTTGCATCATCTAAATGCTTGAAAAAAGAACACATAATTTAGGAAAAAAGCGATGGCTGCCACTTAGCCATAAAGAGCAGCACTAGTGTTAGAAATAGCTTTCCTATGATATTTTTGTTCATGTTCTGGGTTTTTTCAGCAGTAGAAGTAATTACTGTGGTTTGTGAGGGCAGTGTTTAGTGCTATTATCCTTTAAACACTGTACACAAACACTGAGTCTGACTCCAGGAAGGTTGAATGTGGCCACAAGCAGGGCTGTAGCCACATCCTTGCCTTTAACCCACCAAGGAGCCCCAGTGATTTCATGAGAAATAAAGGCTGCACTCAGGAAAAGGTGTGTTGCCTTTGATCCAACTTCTTGTGTGTTGGAAAAACCCATGCTTTTACACCTTATATGATAATTTTATGCAAAATACTTTAACCTAAAAGACAGTGAATGGAATGGCCCTTGAAATTTTGGTTTCATAGACTGGATATTCTTTTACTTTTCTTAGAAAATGGAACCCAGTGCCAAATCTCTTTCATCTGTACTCTGTGAACTTTATATTTCTACTTCCAAGAAGATTCTTTACATGTCTAAGAAGCTTCTTTGAAAGCATACATCCCTAAATAGCTAGAGATGGATTTCTGACATGCTGTCACTGTAAAACAGGTACTGATGATGCCAGAGAGGCTCAGGCAGATTTGAAGCTCAGTGTGCACCAGGTAAGGCTTTTACCACCAGTATTTGAGGAATTAGCCTGCACCAGCCTAATCCATTGCAGTGACCCCTGAGAGCCACTGCTCGAAACAGCTCACAACAGCCAGCTGGGAGGTCTGCAAAACCTCCAGATCCCTCCAGGACTCTGTGGATTCCAGTGATTCCTGGAGTGTGCACGCCCCGTGCTGTCAGACTGCACCAGCCTCTCCTCCCCAGAGCTGCTCAGCTTCCTCTCCAGCCAGCAGAAGGCCAGTAGAAACTGCAGGGAAATCACCCTGTGACACACACACTGCTTCAGCTACTTTCTATTGGCACACAACTCCTTTCTACTTTGGCATATAATCTGCAATTAATCCAGATGCCTGTAGACAATACGTAAGTGTTCAGCTGAATATCAGCTCATTCTTCTGCTGTTTTTACACAACCTCCTTTTGTAAAAATTTTCTAGGAAGGTGCCTCTGAGACTGGTTCTTTAACTTCCTTCCAATACTCAGAGGAACTCTGCTGTATTGACCCTCCAGCCAGCTGAAGGAGCCTGGAAATAGCCTTTCTGTATGACAGACAGGACACAAGGAATGCAGGAGTTTCTCCAGCTTCAGGGTAACATGAATCACTTCCTACAGATAATAGCATGTATATCACATGAATCCTCTGCTGCGTTTTTAACCTTGGCTCAGAAAAAAAGAAGTTGCTAGTAAGGGCTGTGCACTTTGAACATAAACAAGCAACACCCTGCACTTACCATTAGACCATGGGGATGGCCCATTTATTACCACCTGGGTTTGCTCTGATTACAAAGCTGGTAGCTATTCCCTTCCTCCTGCAGCACGGCAAGCTGACTGCAGCAAAATCGATACGCCAGTTGGCAAAGATTCTGAACACCAAACACACTTTATCAACTGTCTGGTTGACATAACAGTGTGTGGTCACTTCAACAGCGAGGTGTGGGGTCAGCAGGGATGCAGGTTACAGCGCGGGACAAGCTGCTAAATTCGAAGAAGAAATATTACCTTTCCAATCAATGGATTAAGTGCCCTGCCACTGGCTTTGCACCAAGGGCGTGTCTGCTAATTGCAAGGAGCAGATTGAGCACCCCACATTCCTCAGCCCAGACAATAGGGAAGTAGCACACCTAATCCCTTTAAATGGGATGCCTGGTGCTGCCTGCAAATCTGTTTACACTGTTTAGCAAATGTGAATTAGTATTTGCTGGTATAAACGCCCTGCTGTGCAGACCTTTGTTAACTTGAGGCTACTTCCTTGTTCTCTCAAAGCTGTTAAATGACTCAATCTGGCCCTAATATGTTTCAGTGCTGTGTTCACTACTTATCTCTCAGGCCTATTGTTTTCTAATGCATCCTCATAAACATCTAAGAGGTTCTTCATTGTGACAACAATTTGTTCAATAATTACAGGTTTACATGAAGAAAGACCAATATACCATGTGGAAAATCAAATATACACATAGACTTGGAGGGAGAAGAGATAAAGACAATCTCAAATTACTTTTTTTTTAAAAAGAAGATAGGTCTGGCATGAGAAGTCTTTAAGTGCTTTAGGATTCTCATAATTACAGAAACAGGAAATTAAGTAACGGTTATGTATTTTACATAGTCTGTTAGGGGTCTGCAGGGAGGCTGCTCCAGATTAACTTGTGTAGTCTGTGCTCTTTGGTTCATAATATGATTGAAAACAATGATATTTGGCATTAAGAAAGTATTGAGTATTCACTACTCTGTATCCAAGGTGGGGAAGATGAAGTCTGTGTTCCAAACAGCTTACAAAACAAATGCATTTAAAAAGGAATTAGTAACAAATTATCCCTATATCCTGAGTTCCTTTATTTCTAACACAAAAAACCTCCATGACTATTATGGCTTCTATATACCAGGAAAGAAGCCAGTGAAGACCTTAGTTAACTTTTCAGACCTTAGTTAAGTCTTCAAATACTTGCAGCTGGCAGGCTTGCCATCCAAATGAACACTCAAATCATATATGCACATGCAGATTTGTCCAGAGCACAAGTTTCTGACCTGCCAGCAGTGGCTTCCTGCGACCCCTCAGACTTACCTTCCGACCCTGTTTCCTCTTTGTCACTACCTTGACAGGAAAATTTTGCCAAAGCCAACTGTGATGTTCAGCAACAAAGCGACAACTGCTGGCCCAGCTGTACCTCAGTTCTGCAGCTGCAATAAATCAGGACCCTCACATTATTTCAAAAAGCTTCCCTCTCCCCCTCACTCTCCTTTGGCCAGTGGAGCAAACTATGCTCATCACCAGAAGTCCCCTGTCACTTTAAGAAATGAAATGGGAAAACCTGTACCATTTTTATACTTTTGTTCATTCTTTTCAACCCATTCTAACTCCTTTCCCCTGGGAGCTAGCCCTCCACCAAAAGTTTCTTTCAGTAAAGCACTAGCTCTGTCTATTAAGCTTACCCACCCCTGCTTAGCCTTAACACTGGTTTCTTTGTACTTGCCTGGTGAACTGACCAGCTATACAGCACAATAGCTACAATTACTAAATTACACTCCCTGTCACTGCCTTTTGTATCACACCTCTAACAGGTGTCATTACCATGATAGGCAAATTGTNTTTTATTTTACATAATATATGTGTGAATACTGCACAGAGCCTGAATGGTAAATGCACAGGACTGAAAGATTGAACTGTGTGGACTGCACACACAAACAGCAGCATTTAGGACAACAAAACTGAATGCTACCACATCCCTGACACTGTGAATACATGCACGTACACAGATATATTAAAATAGTAATATTAATGACAATAAATGTGGTTATGGAAAACATATGGGTTTGAAAAAGAGGCATAGGAGGCATTTCTGAGCTGAGGCTGCTCCCCTGCCTTAATCTCACTGAGCTGTGCCATGGATGTGATGGATGCACCAGGACAAACTGAGATTCCTTTTGAAACGCCAGCAGGTGCAAGCATGAGAAAGCATTGCAGGTTATAAATTCTATGAACACAGCAATTCAAGGCAGGTTTTTTGGTATAAATTTAATATAAAAATGTAATGAGTCACAAAATCAAATATTTAAGCAAGGTTTAACTAAACCAATAAGGAACTTCTTTACTTTGACCAATGGAACCTGCCATAACCTTTTAAAAGTGATAAATACACTGATATGCTGCTGTCTGCTGTTTCCTGGGGTCCCACTCATTACTGTGTTATTCCAGTTGTACACCACACAAATCCACTGACTTTATTGACTGGAATAAAAGGTCACATAGCAGCAAAATGGCTTCCAAAACCCCACCTGATAATGATGGCATTGACAGCCCCACCATCACAGTTTGAATTTCCTCAGTGCAATACACAGACAGAAATAAAACACAGACAATTTCACACACTGCAATGTAATACCTGGAGTTAAATAAAAGACACTGGGGCTCAACACTTAGTTGAGAACACTCAACACTTAGTAGGGAATGTCCCTTCTCTAAGTCACACTGCCAAGATATTCTGGATAAGCAAAAAGTAATTGAAACAAGTCCTGATGGATAAAGTTGGGTTTTTTTTAGCTTCATTTAAAAATTGAAATTCATAATTAAGCCCTTTTTAGCTTTATGGGGTATTGTAGGAACACAATTGTTGTTCTAGCTTGGGAGAAACACAAGAAGAGAAGACCTGAGAAATCTCATTGTGATACTTGTCTGGATGCTAATAAAGGTAAGAATGATTGTTCTTGTCTTTCTGAAACACTGTACTTCAGAGATGAAGTAATTTATGACCTATTAAATACCTGCCATATGATCTCCATTCGGAAAAGACAGGGATAGCCCAGACAGAGCTTTTCAAACTTTTTTGCCATTTTTGTGATGTTACACATGTCTGAAGAAAGCAAACTGAAGGAGATGGAAGCAGTCTGATCCAGGACAGGTACATCATATTTACACACAAGAAAAAATGCTTTCCTTTTAGATATCATGGATTAAGATCCATACAAAAATAACAAGTTTGTGTTTCCTAAAAATACTGGCTGGTGAGGTAAGACACTGGCTGAAATCATCTCTTGTCCCAGAAAGGGCTTTTGACTTTGAGAGCAGTAGAGACAAAGGAAAAAGTAAATGAATCTAGAGAAAAACAACTTGATTCTTCATGCACTGCAGTGGGAGAACTCAAACACATCTCCAGCACTATTTTTGTTAACCTATTCTCTATTGGAAAGGATCCTTCTGAACAAGGCAATGCAACCTATCTGCCCATTTTTGGACAATTAGACCACAGTTTTTGGCACTACAACATCCACTGAAATACCTACAGCTAAGAGCAAGAATCCCACTACTCAGCTGTGCTCTTGCTACAAGTTTGGCATCTCCTTACACAGCTGTTTTTCAATATGACAAAATACTAGATGCAGACAAAAAGGAATACAGTGTGCCCTATCTCATCATCCCATTCTTCCTCCTTGCATGCAGCACTTAAGTTCCCAAACAGGACATGCTTCAGGATGCTCCTGCTTTGGAAGACAACAAACCCCTGTAACTCACAGAATGCAGCACAGATGTCAATCTTTCACACAGCCTGAAAAAGGTTTTGGTTCCAAGACTTCTTCTGCAACAGGGACACACTGTACCACTGAAGCACATGGCCTCTAGGCCACATCCCCCTTTAAAACTCTAATATCACCATCAAATCATGATCCAAAAAGCTTGCAGGGATCACTGCTATGCATAGGCAGGAGAAACATCACCCTACTTCAGGCACACAGCTGCAGTCATTTGACAGAGCCCACAATTGGGATCTGAGACACAAGAAAGAGGACAGAAAAGGTATGAACAAGTTTTACCCTCTTTAGTGTAGATTAAGGTCTGTAATGAAGATGTGTCACCAGCACAAGAGCCAAGTGGAGGACTGGGGTCATCACTCACAGTACCAAATTTTACAGTCTGCAGAAGTTTCTACAATATTCACAAATATAAGTTTTACTTCTGTAAATCTCAGCTCTGGGAATTGCATATTTAGGAGGAAGAAAACAGAAAAAATGGGTGCTCAGGATGCTTTTGCTCTTGATTCTTTACCACACTTTTTACAGTTAGACAAAAAAGTAAACCAGAGTTGGTATGACACACTGTCACAACCTGGCAGACATGAGACATAAAAGCAACACAGAAGCTGCCTCATGTCTTGCATAATCTTTGTGAATCACCTGTGAATCATGCTCCCCTGAAACACATCGCTGGACTGAATTGAAAGTGCCTCACTTCTCCTCCCATACCTTAAAAAGGGTTTTGAATAATTGAAGAGTACAGACAAGGGCCACAGAAAAGATTTACAAATTGTGGGCAAAGAACCCTATTTTACAATGAGGTATTTAAGGAATTCTGTTTCACAATAAAGCTGAAAAGAAGTTTAATTTATGGCTCTAAATATTTTTATGACAAAAAGCTCCACTTGCTAATACAGTCTCCAATCTGTCAAGAAAGTGAGTATGAAGAATTTAGAATTGAACTTTGAAGCCTGGCAAACTCAGATTAGAAACAGAATCTCCTACTTGTTTAAATGCAGACTGATTCACTATTGGAATGATTACTATGGAAAGAGTTGGCCTTCCCATCTCTTGATACATTTGAACTAATGGATGCTTTTCTGGACAAGCTATTTTCATGCTTACAGCTTTCTGAGTTAAATGTTGAAATAATTAGGTGAGATATGCTGGCTTTGTTTTATACAATATGTGAGACAATGACTTAATAGTCCTCAATATTTAAAACCTATTAATTTAAGGATTGTGTCAATGTCTAAACTTTTCCTTCATCAGGTATGACAGCAGTTTCTCTCCTCACTTTCCAGCTAAGTTTAAATAAAGATTTATCAGATTATTTCCCTCCCCAAGGCACATGCAAGACAATGGCCATGAAAAACTTTGAGTAGATAACTCTGAATCTGAATCTGTGCAGCACAAATCCAAACTTTTCAATAAGGCCCTTAGGAATAGCATATATATACATATATGAAGATATCTGGAACAGAGATATGTGAAGAGATGAAGTGAGTACAGAATGGTGCAAACAAGCCTCTTCATTCACAGAACCCAAAACTAAAATTCTAAAGAAAGAAAGAAATACAACCACCTGCTACATAAATCTCTGGGCAGCATTTATGGATCATTGCAACAGTGAACCATGCTTAAAAATCAAAACACTTTAATAAATACCCTTTAAAAATCTTACTGGTTCCTTTACTTCGTTTTACAAAGTCTGGACGACACCAAATTCAAAATCAAACATTATATTCCATTTAGAGTATCAAGGCCTCAACTGAGCATGCTACTGCCACAGCACTAACCCAGCTCCCTCCAAGTGGAAAGGTGCTAGTTTGAAATGACACACACACAAAACTGGGGACACAGGCCCATTCTCAGGTTTGAAAGAGGCTATGCCTCATTTTACAGAGATTTCATTAGAATCAGCCATCCTCTGTTGACATGTTCACAAACTATCAGAGATTTCTTTACTAACTCCCAATGTATGTGTATATATAAACAGAGAGGAAAAAAAGAGGGAAAAATTGTGTGCATCTGGATGTACATACAAAAGATGGAAACATAAAACCTCATAGTGCAAGTGCCTTGTAAGGCTGTAGGAGTTATTTCAAATGTTTTCCAAGATAGCAAATAGTTATGTTACTCTTGCATCTCTCAGCCCATCCTTAGCATTGAAGCAAACAATTGGTTTTAACACATTCTGTCATTGCTTCTACAAGTTCAACAACCAAGCCTTAGATCTGCCACACTTTAAAATATTCAAGAACTGTGCTGTTAGAATCAAATTTTTGAAAAACACTGTGTGCACCTCTATTAGAACTTGCAGCTATTTCCCTAAGTAAACCAAAACCTGGAAAAAATTTCTCCCATGGGCTTTAATGATATGAAGAATAAACATGTCATTTTATCATGACCTTTCCTGGCCACTTTATCTATCATAAGACACTACTTAGCATACTGCATGAGACAGATGAAAGTTTGCTGGGCTGCCCAATTTTGTTCTAGCCTCCTGATTTATTATGTTAAATACTTATCTGACATCTGAATTAAATAAGACTATCAACAGTAGAATCTAGTTTTAATGAAAAAAGAAATGATCGAGGAAGACTTGTCTCTTATAGGGACATACCTGAATATATCCAGCCTTTGTTTCAAGCCCAACAGGACTAGAAAAGTGTTCTGAAACTTTCTACTGTCCTCAACTCTCCCTGTTACCTCCTTTCTCTTTTACCTGGTACCATTGCTCTTTATGCAACATTTAAGCACAATTTTCATGTTCTTTATACCAGACTCAGTCTAAAATCTTGTGGATTATTTCCTGGTAACACTGAAATGCAGACTCCTCTATCAACTGATATGTAAATCTTCTGTCCTGGCTTTCATCAGCTTTTCATTGATTATTCAAATAATCTCTTTCCTAGCTTTGATAAAATCATTCTTTTTCAAGCCAGTGGTTTGGGCAACTTATCTCTCTCCTTGCAGTGCTTTTCTTCCTGCTACTTCCTTCAGTCCTGCCTCCAGAATTCGTTCCTTTCCCTCAAATTTCAGGTGCCGCTGTTCAAGGCCAGGCCAATTGCACTTTTTATCAATTTTTATTCAGTATATTGTTCAACCTCTTGGCAAGCATGTATCACCAGCCAAAGTGACCAACATTCCAATCAAATCTGCAAGCAAGCAACTTTCTCTCTCTTGCTCACTGTCCATCACAGTTGGGAGGATTTTCAGAACAACCTAAAATTACCTTTCTGTTACATTTACAGTTACGATTTCTCCTTATGAACGTTGTAAGTTTCCATTAAACTCCATTGCCATAAATTTTGTGAGAAGAAGAAGAAAAACCCAGCCCAAATCTCATCACATGCAGGCCACTGATGCAGCAAGATTCCTGCCCAAGATGCTGATCATCACTCTTCTTCTTTTCCTTTATAACCCGTAAATCCTCACCCATCTTCCCCTGTCTGATTGCTAGGTTTTTGGAACAGGAAGCAATATTTTCCCCCAGATTTGTACAGCAAATAGTACAACAGGGCTTCATTCAAGATCTTTAGTGTTATGGTATTAGAAGTTGTAGGGTAATGTACACTATGAGTAACTACTGCATTATACATAATACAAGCTGCAGATGCTGTAGATTTCCTAACCAGAGCTGCACTGGCATAAAATAAACCTTGTCCCATGCACCACATCCCATTTATACAAGACACTTTTAATATACTAGAAAACAAGGAGGAGTTTCTGATTATTTTGTTACTATTTTAACTACACAAGGTAGGAATAGTTCAAACCTAACGACTCTGTCAGTTGCTCTTTATACTGTAATTTCTGCTATGCTTTTTTAGTGATCACAGACATATGTCTCCTTACTAAATTAAGTACATACACATTTAAGTGACAGCATATTTTCAGAATGCAACATTATATGTTGGTAACAAAAAAACTACAACAGCACAACATCTAAACTTATAAAAAAGCCAGAATAATACCCTGATAGTATCACATTAAAATAAAATTACACTATATTATTATAGCATTTGAAATAATTATTAAAGAGTTTTGAAAATGAACATTTAAAAATTTATTATTTTTCATAAGAAGGGGTCTTACAAGATCTTATAAGGGATCTTATACAGAATTTGTTTCAGGTAAGCTGGATCTTGAATGTGGTAACAGGAGAAAGAAAAAAAAAACCACAGGAATAGAAAATAAGATTTCAAAGATGCAAATAATTATTTAAGAACACATGTACACCCCCCCCACACACACACATTTTCCTCGCAAAGCTTCATAAACAGAGCACACACACAGACACAGCCACCACTGCAAAACCAGTTGTAATGACAACAGTCAGAAAAAATAAGAGGCTATCTACATAAACCAAATTGGCACTCAAAAATAAACCACACACATTTCTAAACAGAAGTTTCATGAAAAAGATGGAGTATCTGTAACAGTGCATCACAGATCTACAAAGTATGGAGTTTCTCTCACTAATCAGTGATTAAGTGAAGGTTTAATAGTTCCATAAGGGATGGTAATTCTCTCTTTTTCTAGCACCTTCATATCATTAAGTGACTGCTAGTTTCACAGAAATGTGCTTACAGTCTTCTGATTCAGAAAGTAAAAATACCAAATATTTAACACTGAAGAAAAAACAACCCCATTGAAACTAAAAATGCAAAACACTCTGCTCAGAAATCCTCCTCCCTCTCCCTCCGCATTAGATGTGGTTAGTGTTTATGCAAACGTATTAATAATGTGTATTACAAATTAAGCAGAACAGAATAATCTTTTGCCTAGACTTACAGGACATTTTACATCTTCAATTAGATAGGCAGCAACAGTATTCACTTTGAGTTCTAAAATCCCTTTTACAGATAGAGAGGTTAATTGGTTGATCTTAGAATATGGATAAATTTCAATACCTAAATTAAATGCATGTGTATAGATAGATAGGAAAACATACATACATACATACATATAAACACATATATACATACATATATATATATATATATACACACACATATATATAAAAGTATCTTTGCACTTTTTGAAAAAGTTATTTTAATTAGAATAACAGACACCTTTTTGAAATTAATTAAGTTTAAATTCTGTTCAGGAAAAACTTGCATATTATTAACACTGTATTTTTAACTCTTACTCAAATACAGCCATATGCTTTTTTTGGGTAAATTTATTATTAATATCCCTGGTATGCAGATAAATGTTTAATAGGAAATTGATATACATTTCAAAAGAACAAATAACTGTGTTATAAGCACTGTATTAAAAAGTAACTATGGCATATTTATGGATACAAAAAATCCTAATAGGGTCAAACTTATAAGACACTGACTAATGTTACAAGTAGGTACTTAGAAACATGCTGCATTTTCCCCAAATTCCATTATGGTAACAAACACAAAAAGATGCTGATATCCAGTTCTGTTAAGTACATCTTTAGTTCCACCCATTACACAATATCAAGTCAGAAAACAGTTTTATCTGACTGGTGGCTCAATGGCGCAGCCTATGTGTGCAAAAGTAGAACACAGCAAGTTTCTGGTTTTAAAAATTACTTCCAATCCTCTGGTTTTGTTGCATTTAGATAATCAAACAAACCTACAGTTTCCAAAAGTAATGAGCTGCGTAAATGAAGGACTATTTTCATACAGTATAGATACTTACAGACCTAAATTAATTATATTATTGACAACATAAAACACGAAATTCAAGGGATTCTGTGCAGAATTAATAAATAAGTATAACTTATTTGGCTATTCCTCTGTAGTACTAGATCTGAAACAACGATTTTCACTCAACTTTTATTCAAACGATACTGCAGAATGTAAATATATATGTATATATAGCACAATTTCACCTCAACACCTTTAAAATGCCCATTTGGGTACATTAATACTGTTTGGTTTGTTTCTTATTTTCAGAGACAGAATACCTACTTACATTTACACTTTCATTTTCAAAGCCATGTATCAGTGTAAAATGTTTTATTACTCTGGTACAAGTAACAAGTAAATTCTTAGCGTACAGCTATAAGCTAAGCTTTGTAGCAGAGAAGGATGCAAAGCACATATACTCTCCTCCTATATATGTATTTAACATAAATTAGCTTTCCCACTTCCCCACCACAACCCTCACCCAGTTCAAAGAAGCCAAATTCAGTAATTCCGCTTAAATATCATCACAAACCAGTCACAGCACAGGATCTAAGTGTGGACTGTAAAAATCAGGGAGAGAGAAGGCGTGAAAGAGACAGGGATTGATCAGCTCATGCCTCTAAATCACTGGATAATAATTTCCAGTCTGGTGAAAACACCAGTTTGTTCATTCCAGGTGGGTGTCCGATACCTGGCTATGGCATGTCCTGACCTGTTTCACTTGTTCCAAGTGAGCTGAACAACCTTAACTGGGGACACCTGCAAGCAGTGCAGTTTGTTTAGTTAAAGAAACACTCCTCACGTCAGTTTGACAGATTTTAAAGAAAAATAAAAAGCCTTTTAAAAAAAAAAACACAAAAGTATCACTTTCTTCCTAACAATATAATATCCATAGAAATGTAGAGGCAAAACTCTCCAGTAAAATCTTTTTAACAATCAGATATTTGTATTTTGTTTTAGAGAACAAAGTCATAATGGTTTTATAAAGCCAAGTATACGGACATAAAGAAGTCTTTTTTTTGTCATGCAGAGTTCGCTGCTAATCCAGACATAGAAAAGAACAGTGGTTTATATTTACACTCCATTCTTTTTTCTTTTCTATTATTCTAATAAAATGACCCCGCATATTTACTCAAGCTGTTTAAGCAGGTAAGAAGTGCAAATAACATGGCTTGCATCATGTTACAAAACCAAGTAAGTAAGAAAGCTGCCAACACAGAAATATATATTAGATTCAGAAGAAACAGATTATTTCTATAAATAAATAAAAATATATATTTAATTTAGAAAAACTTATGCATAAGTTAATTTGAGGAGTGCAAAACCTCTTTTAGATATTTAAGGAATTTCTTTTTTTTCATTGTTAGCAACTCTTATTTTTTGTAAACATGCAATTAATGAAAAATTCCCGGATTTAACTCAAGCTTGGATAATGTTGTCTTTTTGTGTTCCACCTGAAACACTTTTGCAGATTTATTTACAAATAGGTCAAATGCTCCTATTTCTTTATATGCAAAACAAATCCACACACTAATTTCACTTTATTTGCTAATGCTGGTCATTGTCAACACTTAATAGTTTCTCTGGCCATTTTCAAGTTTATTTTTGAAGAGCTTGTGGTACTTGGAATGCATGGAAATGATCAACCACATATTTGTCACTAAATTGTCCAAGACAAAAAATCAAATGTGGGAAACAGGAGTGACAACCTGCATCCTACAATGAACACCTCTTGTTTTTAGCAGTAATGGCTTTGTGTATTTATTTAGCAGTGCTCTTTAGTGCTGATTCAAATAGAAATTTGTGTTTGGCCATGGACATGCTCATAGCCCGAAAAGAGGTATTTGTTCCATAAAAGTTAAATCCCTACTCCAACTGTTTCCTTGGTTGCTGTTTGCTCATTCTAGAATTAAACTGGTCACATACATTTTTCACGTTTGATCCATTGAAATAAAACTAGACAACTTTTGTAGACATGGTTTTATTGAAATGGATGTTTATTAGTTAGATCATACTGCTCGACAGAAAATAATTCTCCTGCTGCTTATAAACATTTTGATCAGCCATATTCAAGTGAAAGAACAAGTCTAAGGGGGAGGGGGAAAGGAAAAGAAAGAAAATGGGAGGAGTAGAGACGGATACTATGCACAATTCTCATGTGACCTGTGGTACTACCTAATTAGAAAACTTAAAGTTTCCATAAAGCTTTCATTGGAAGCAGCAGTATTCCCACTCTCACATTTCAATCTGTGTTGGCTGATTTACCTACATTTCCGTGAGCAGAAGAACAGAAAATGCAACGCACAGTTTTGAGGAAGAAATCTAATGGCACATTGTAAACAAGTACCACCAGTTTAGAAACTGAATGCAAATACAGCAAAGGGATTTTTCCAATAGATCTTTCTTCATTATGGTACAGGACACATAAGAGAACGCTACTGAACTGCAACCTCAATTATACTGGCCAGCAAATTACCTTTAACCATTAAATTAGAAAATGTTCTTCAGCACTATTCAGTTTAGCATTCTACACTGTCTCCAGGCTGAAGGTGGTCTGCATGTTGAACTTAGTACTGTGTGGGTTATAGTCTTTGTTTGCAGTCTTAACTGGGGATTGCACCTTAGCTACCGTAGTTCAAGCGTAAAAATACTTTGTCTGTAACACTATATACTGTTGCCAGCGACCCTCTAAATCCTTGAACCAACTGTGTCCTCTGGTGTCACAGAAGATAATGCCAATTTATTGCAATGTGTGGCTTTTTTAACTGATTAAAATTAAGCCGTAAACACGTGACAATGGAATTAGCACATTTAGAGAGTCTGTTTTCCCACATCCCATTTTGCGCTAGTGCGGCTGATCCCTGCAACTCTACGCGGGTGCAATTTTAATGACTTCGCTGGGTTTTGATGTTCTTATGAAAAAGCAGTGCTTGGTGTTTGTGGAGAAGGTAGATATGGAGGCTGAGTAGCTGTGATTGCGGACACTGTGACATCGTCTCTGTTTTTCGATAGGATCGGTGTCATTTTCCTCCCCACGATAAGACACCTCACTGACAGAGCCCGATTAGGGAAAATTTTATTATAAAATTCACTTCTATCGAACAAGGATGGAGTGATAAACAGTTCAGCCTCAGGGAAGAAACAGGAAAAGATTTTTCTTCTCTCTCTCTCTCTGTCCCTTTTTTGTTTTCCTGTTTTTCCCTCATTTAAGAAAAATCCTCCCTCCTTGTAGGACTTTTCCTGAACGTGAATGTGTCAAGCTAATAAGAATTCCCCAAATGTAGAGATCAAAGACATATGAATGTTGTTCTAAAAGAAGAAGAGTTGTGTTACCTCACAATTCAAGAATATGATTTTTAAAAGTAAAAAGTGAGGACATTTTCTGAATTACATGTTCTGTCAAATTCATTAAAATCAGAAGTCTTCTGAACAGGAAGCTTAGGCAAACACAATTTTATTTTCCAATATTCACTTACATTTCTCCCTGGTTAGAAAACTGGCAAGCTGCAGGGTAAACAGGGAAAATGGATGCTTGTGGCCCTCTAATGCTTGAAGATGGACTAACCTCCAAGGAAGAACATAAAAGAAATATTGATTTTTTTTTTTTTTTAATACTAAAACATCTTTGCTTCTGCATTTGATACCTCACAGAGGATACCTCTAACAGGGCATCCAGTGCCATATAGGCAACACCTTTCTGTACAGTAATCAGCACAGAAGCAGTCAGTAAATATCATCTCTAGAAGATGGCTTGGGGAACTTGGAGAATGAAGTCCAGGTACACAGAGTAATTAATTCCATTTCTTATGTTCTTACTTTACATATTTTATTAATTTGCATTGCCTCACTAAAACACATTCATTAACTGATTAGGAAATAAACAGTGCTAAAAAGTAATTTTTTCTAAAAAAAAAGGAAAAAAAAAAAAGAAACAAACACAATGGGGAAAAGTGTACTGATGATTTTTTCAGGCTTTCAAATCCAAGCTGTAACAATACCATGAACCAAATGGCTGTCTTGGTTGCTCAACAATAAAACTTCCAAAGGAAGAAAACGCTAAGCACTGCCAGTGTTTTTTTTATTTATGTCCAAACTGGAGTCACTACATTGAAACCATTCCCTCAAGATGGTGGCCTCAAAGTTACAGACGCTCCTTAAATGAGTTTTAAGCACTTTCAATTAGAACATTACAAATCTGCTGTCAAAGAGAGCCTTAGCATACAAGTCCTTCCGGCAATGTTCTAGATTTGCTTTTATTAAATAACAATGGGAGGATGTTTACAAGCATATATAATTTTCACTAGGCACACTCAACCCAAATACAGTACACATATGATGCAAACTTCAAATAACTTCAGTAGCAGTTGTAGCCCTGAAGTAAAAACTTACCAAAAATGCCTGCTTATTTGGCTAACACATCTTTCTAGAAATTGTATTTACTGACGTCTGTGCCCTTATATTAAGCCAAATATAAGTATTAACTGAAAAGCCTGCTGAAATAAACACAGCAATAAATTTTAGGGTTCTGTGAAACTGCATTAGACTCAGCCATCAAGACAGAGCTCAGCTCCTCCACTTGCAACTTGTATGAAAGAAGAGATAAAAGTGTCATTTAACATTCTTGGAATGGTCAAGACAAAACGTGTGTTCCATCTATCTATAATTTCAAGTTGAGCACACCATATATTTAATAATGTACAAATTATTTCAGAAGTCATGATCATACTACCAGATTCTATCAAATATTATCACCACGTTTTTTGAGTGATGATTCAGTTCTATACTGTGCAGTTCCACACAATCAGACAAAAAAAAGTGTTTTCAAAGATGCCTGCATTACAACAAACATCAGTGTGAAAAAATATGACTAATGAAGGTAAGGCAGATCAATTAAAGGGCAAGTTGGAACTCTAACACATTTCTTTTTAGCCTTCAAAATAAGATTTTGAACAATGAGTTAGTGATTTCAATATGGGAAGTAGCCAGAGGAAAAAAGTGCATCATTTGACGTGTGGTCTGTTAGACAGATTTCCTTCAATAACTTCTTAAAAGAACATTTGCTTCCGATTGACTGTAGCTGCAGCATCAGAGCTGTTAACTGAGTATTAAACATTTAAAAAAAAAAATACAGTTCAATAACCCCATCTAAACACAGAGGAATTTTAATTAGCGACAACAAGGCAATACGGCTGTTCTCCCCTACAACTTCTTCCATGTAAATGTCTTTAAACCTGCTTGGAACTTATTATCTTTTCTGGGAGGGGGACAAAAGAAAACTACTCAAATCATTTAAACAGCTCAGTGTTATATCCTCCTTGTGCTAAAGTTGGCCATTCCTCTCCACGTGCAGCCTGAACAGGGAGCTGGTGAGACTGGCAGGAAACAAAGTGAGATCAGAGAAGAGATCATTCTGTTTTGTGCAAATACATGGTGTTGCAGTTTGCAAGAGAATCCAGAGTTATACCTGAACTCCAGTACCCAAGTGAATAATTAGGATCTGCACACAATTACTAGATTTTTTTTCCCCTGTAATATCCCCAAATAGCAGCATTAACTAGCAGTCTCCTGGAAGGAGCAAGTAATTCCCTTTCTCTCTCCAAGACATAGCACATGAGTTGCCTGTGTGGATCTGTGTAGCTATAAATACATTTATCTAGAAGAAATAGTCAAACAGTCTTTTCTAAGAGGAGTGCCTGATTGGTTAGCATAAAATTGATACAGTGGAGCGAAGAATAACTGATAAAGAGATAATCCAGTGTGGCAATGTACTTCTGCAGCGCTGTAGCTCCAGCCTTCATTGGGTGGTGAGTGTAGGGTGATGGAAGAAAAGGACAGGCTTCTGTTGTTTGCATTTGAAGTATGAGGGAGACATGGTGTGAGCAAACTTCAGATGTGAAGAACAAAAGCCCAGTTTTCCTCTATACCATCTTTAACTATATGATGAAGCCTAAAGCTGAAACACTGTGCTATTCCATTTTTACAGCTGATGTTCTCTTTATCTGTTTTTTACCTCTACAAAGCCGAGATGCAAATTCCTGCATGTACTTATTCAGTGCATGCATAACTTCATTTCCAGAGAGAGGGTCAGTGCATATGTTCTAACCTGACCTTAATTTATGCAGTAATTTCCCAGACTGTTACATCACACTCATTACTGGCATAACCAAACATTTCCCACACAGGCTATATTTAACAAATGTTTAAAATTATTTCTGCAAGGATTAAACATCCCCAAATAATTTTATTTTATATAAGTGAATAATTTGGAGAGAAGAATAGTACCTAAGCTGGTGGTGGATCAGAGTATGCCAGTTACAGGAGCACTTAAGCGCCCATTGGCACAGCAAGACTCAAAGACCCGGTAGGTTTCAAAGAAACACTTCTTTTTTTTNATAACTGATGTGAGTGTGTAAAGATGGAGCCAGACTCTTCTTGGCAGTGCTCAGTGACAAGCCAAGAGGCAATGGACACAAAGTGAAAAAAAATAAATTTCACATAAAAAAAAAAATTTTTTTTTTTTTTTTTTTTTTTTTTTTTTTTTTCCCTTCTAGAACTCTTTGCTTTCTAGTAAAGCTGCAACCACAATGTTCTCTCTCTTAATGCCACCATAAAAAATCAAAACACTTTAAAACAAATTGATGTCCTCTTTAATATAGTCATCACATCATCACAGTGCCCTTGCACCCTGCTTGGTGACAACCAGGGGGATGCACACACACATCTCTCTCTTGCTTGCTCTCTCTCTCTTTTTTTTTTTTCAAGGCATTGAAGCGGGCAACAAAGAAGGAGAGAAAGACTGGGAGAGACACTCAATTGAGATATTGGCACCTTTGATTGACAAGATCTAATCAGCTTATCTCCACACTAATAAAGTTGATGGCCTGTGGAGCTGGTATATGTCCAGCTTCAAGTGAACTTTCAGTAGCCAAAGCCTCAAGGGCCAGGACTAAGACTGAGCTTATCTAAACTGATTTAAATCAATTCCTAATGGGCTATTTCAATTGGATCAATTTGAAAGGTTGAAAACCTGTAACCACTTGACTCAATTGTCTTGATTCGTGCTGGCATCACTGGAGATTTGGTCAGAGACACAAACTATTTATCTACAATGAAACAATGGAATACAACTGATACACTTCTGAAATTATTTGACCCTCCTTAAGGTAGTGTTCAGTTTATTGCAAATTGGGTGCTTTACAGAGCACCTTCTCGTGTACATGCACTCAACAGAACATTTTGAAGTATGATGTTTGAAAATGGGCAGTGAATGCCACAAGCAAAACCCCCTACCATGAAAAGTGAAGTGCTTTGTAGTTCTTGAACTGTTGGCTTTGTTTTTCTAAATTAACTGATTCCTTTATATGTTTTGAGGGATTGCCTGTCCCACTGAAGGTGTGATGTCAGATGAAGGGAATGACTTCAACATTTGGATAGGTTTCATTCATTATTAGCAGAATTAAACAATTCACTTCTGAAGTTCTTTGAATTCATTTTGCAAAGCTCAATGCACTTTCAACTCCAGAATAACATGTCAAAGAAACATATGTGGTTACAAGTACTGGATCACGTGAGGAAAAGGGCTTGCTGCTTCTCTCAGAGTAAATCACTGGAATGCAGGGAATTTCATAGCATCAAATTGCATCTACATAATTTCTGAATTAATAACTCTGTTATCCATACAAAAATTAATATTTTTAGGAAAACATGTTAGTACTAAACATCTTATGAGGTAGAACTATGTACTTTACAGATTTGACAAAGCATGAGCAGTGAAACCAGATATAAGTATTTTTCAGTCAAAAGCACATATGAACACCTCAGGAATGTCTTGTGTTTAATAGAGGTAATTTAAGCACTTTCCAAAGGAAGAGTTTCTTGGTATTAATGCTAGATTACAAAAAACCCTAAGCAATATTTTCATTCAGATTGTGGTTTTCAAGTTGTAATTGCTTTATACAAAATCCACTCTAGTGTTATCACTCAATATCATCTTCACTGCTGTACATCTGAAGATAATTTTGCAATAAAACTTAATTGATAGAGCTTATTTTTCACTAATCTCCTAATATAGAAAAATGAAAAAGTACTAACAGTATGTATTATAAGCTATGACCCTCACAGTGCAGGATATTTCTAGTTTATCAAACTAAAATAGATCCATTTTACAGCATCAAATATTTTATACACTTTAATAACGTAGAGACTTTTTCCCCAAATAGGAAGTAAATGGAAAATTCCCTTAATAAAGGAAAATGTGGAGAGTAAAAGTCATTCACAAAGAGGATAAGCAGAACATCTCATCTCATAACATTACTAGCTTGTGCCACACTGACCATTAGTGCAAAATTTCAAAACATTTCAGTTATGGAAATCAGTAAGTCTGCCATCAGTGACATCTATTAGGAAGTTAAATTCAGTGATTTTATAGTTATAAACTGAACTCCTTCTGATGTACTGCATCAACTGGATTCTGAACCTGACTTTTTAAAAATTAAAACACTGTGGATTATTTTATATTTCCTTCCCCTTTGGGTAAGTCAGACCCAAAGGCATGGTATCAATCCTAAGACTTCTCACCAGTTAAGTAAACAGTTCTAGCGATTACAGAGAATATCGGAAGAGAAAATAAAGCATCATAGGTTCATAGATGAGGACTGGGATTTTGAATTCATAAGGCTTTTTCTTCAGCTTCAGTACACCTTAAAGACAATGCTTCCAGAGCAGCAAATTCCCCAGGTACCAGGCAGCCACTAAGACATCATGAGAGATGTCTGTAATCCTGAGACCTGGGGTCACGTTGGGATCCAGCCACTGCAGCCCTGTGCTCCTGAGCAGAGCAGGTAACTTTCTTCTTGAAAAATAAATGGTCTGTAGAGTCAAGGCTCACATTTGGCTCACAATCAACAGTTTGTCTGGCTGCCCCAGACTTTGTTCCTGGTTCTACTACAAAAATCTGCTGGAATGGACAGTTTGACACTTTGCATACCTGGGTGCTGCTCTGCAATCTGTGTAGGCTGAAATGAGATAAACTTAAACTGTAAAACTGAGATTATCTCTCTACTTCTGCAGTGTGACTTTGAAATTCCCTTCCTCCCCAAATCTGCTACTTTCCTGTACCATTTCTGGTTTGGTTTCTTGTAGAAGGATCCAAACCTATGGATTACTCAGACATGACTCAAAACAACATAGAGAATCAAGGAAAATGCTCCTACTATTTGGAATGTCTATATAGGCTTAAAGACCTGTCTAGCTTAGTGCTGCTTCCTTCTTCTTCTTTTTTTTTAATTTTTATTTTTTTTTAATCTCTTTTACATTTTTAATTTAACATCACAATGCTTTGGTTTATCTACAGAATGACTATAATCTCATTGTTTCTGTCTCTCAAGAGGATTACAAGGATGCACAAATGAAGTTCTGGGATCCCATGGTATTAAAGAGCAAAACTACATAGCCATCAAACTGGCAAAAAATCACAGCAACTTCAGTTGTAAAAATGCAAGTATGGCCTTATCTTTGCATTTAAATACCTCTCATACTGTCATTTAATGTGGAAGAGTTTTCTAAACACTGTCATCAATTTGCCAAGATCACTGCAGATGCATCAGACAGAATTAAGGACTGTGAAAGGCTGGAACACTTGAGCTTTGTCCTTTGTGAATGAAGACACTACTCTCCAGACCAAGTCAGCCTCTGCATTTTTTGGCAGTCAAATCATAACAAAGTAATACTAAATCATTGATGAGGTTTTTAAGTTTAAATATCAAAGTGGTATATATGCAGAAGAACTGTTGACATTTGAATTTCAGCAATAGGCATTTTTCAGGCATTTCAAACTCTGTAAAACCTGACATTTCAGTGTTCATATACAAAACATGCTATGATACAAAATAACACCTCTCCACCAATACTGTGTCATTTAAAACTTTCTTCTTTGTTATATAGTCACATAGTAACATTTCAGAACATATTATTGCCTAGAAACCTGTCATCCTTATGTAAATAGGAAAAATCTGCTGTATATTAATTATGATTTTTTGTAGTGATCACTTTCAGTCTCCTTGTTTCCGGTAGTCAGGTTTTCATTCCCCTTATTATTCATGTAGAAATGTCTTCTGGCAGGTAAAATATATGCAATGTATTTTAAAAAAATTGTATTTTTAAAAAAATTTTATGCAATGTTTTGATGAAGCACACTAGGGGAAACGAAATTAAATGAACTGGACTACCCCAAAAAGAAAAAGAACACAGGTGAAATACAACTGTTCAGTGTATTATTTTCATGACATATGGGAAATAACCTGTACTGCTCCTCAATTATTTCATAATGTATAATGTCTGTATCCCCAACCTTCTAACAGCTGGGATTGAAATGTTTTGACATGATGATCTCTAGGTGGCAATACTGAAAGCATTAAAATATAGATATAAATAGGTGATAATGAAGAACAAAATGTGTACCATTTTCTTGCAGTCATAGTTTGCAAATTAACAAGCTGCTATTGATTTTTCTTTGAGGTCAATAACAGCATTTATTGATCTGAGAAGTTAATACTCACTGAGGTCAATATTATATCTCATGGGTCAACATATCTGGATTCTGACTTCTATTTCCTGTCCATATATAAATATTATATAGGCAAAATGGGAAAATTTCATCTTTGGAGATAAGAAAGCACTGTAGTTGACAGGCTACAAAATCCCCAAAACATTAAAACTTAAGAACACAGTCTACCTGGATCATTTTCAGACAGCTCTCAAACACTTAAAACTTTATAATCTAGAAGTAATGTCTTCATGACTGCATCTTCAGCTCTGAACTTAACATCTCCCCAGTACAGAATGGTCATTCATTGTGCTATTCCCTCACAGCAAAAACAAAACCATTTTAGAGACTACTCAATATCATATTTTACCTAATTAAAATAAAATTCATTAAAAAATAATAGCTGAATAACAGTTGTGGTGGTTTTGATTTTGCTTATTCCCCATTTTTTCCAATGTGATCTCAGGGAAAACCAAGAGAAACTTTCCTACTGCCTTCAATGAACTCTGGATTGGGCCACTGTAAAAATCACATGGCATTTTCTTCTGTAGTTTGTTACCCAAGCATTAACATGTCTAAAGAAAAATTAGAAGGGAGCAATTAGTCTCCTGATAAATTACTCTGACAAATATCAATGAAACTGTAGAACATTTTTGGAAAATGACAGGGAAGGTAATAAATTTCAGAAATGCCAAGCTCATACAGGGATTTTTGCATCTCAACTGCAACAAATGGTCAATAGCATAACATCTCAAAATATAGAAGTTACATATTAGCTTTGTAAGGAATTGTATTTGTGTGAAGAAATACTATTAAACTTACAGCACAAATGAGGCACAGTGTGGCAAGCACTTAAATTGACTAAAAATGATACTCCAGAACTTTAATAATACTCTTCACATTTGCAGAACTTTACAATTCAGGTACTTTCTATCATTATGCAAAGCAGAAAATGTTATTTTATGCATGAATAAGCTGTAACAGAAAAACAGATAATCCACAAATTGTACAGAACTAAAACTGTAAATACACTGACTCCTGACTTGTGTGGTAGAAATGAGTGAAATATGGGTCACCTGGCTTTTGGCACCAGAACATTTCTGTGAGTGCCTGAGCAAGCAAAGAGTCAATACAACAGGAGACCACAGAAATTTCCATTCTTAATTCAATATTTTATCTTCCGGTATCAAAATTTTGCTTCAGAGTTTGCAAATTTACAAGGCAAATATTTAAACCACTCATTTGTTACCCAAACACAGTAGTTCCCAGACAAAATGTACATTAATGGTGCAATTGTTCTGTGCAGAGCATTGTAGATGAATAAACAATTCTGTTACAAACAGTCTAAGTTTTTAAAATGTTTTAAGAAATATGATTATGCAAATCCATGTTATCTAAGAGGAAAATGGAGTAAAATAGTAAGCATTGTTCTTTAAAAACATATAAAACTACACAAATTACTTAATTTAGAAGTAAAAAAGTGCAGACAATCTGATTTTGAACCATTAGTTAAAATTACTTTCTTAATTAAACATTCACTCCCCATTTTTGCATAGCTGCATTAAACATGGCAATTTCCACCAAAAGAAAAGAAAACCTTTCAAACTCAGTTCTGTCCCTCTGGGTGGTCAGGAAGACATGACATACCTCCATATATTTCTTTAAGAGCTACATAGGTTGTGGCATATTCTTATTTGTTTTGTGACTTAATTTTTTTAAATTTTGAATTTGAAGAAACTTTCTTGGAAAAAGGAGATTATAAATATTATTTTTTTTTAATAGCTGAATGAAATAACTAAAAAAAGTCATAAACATAGGGAAAACACCAAAGTTTACCCAAGCATATTTTACTTTTACAACTGATTAATTTATTCCACAAATTTAGTGTCATTTCCATTTCTGTGGGACAGGTTTTAAGAAGCATTTGTAAATGTTTTCTCCAAAGATTAATCTTAAAATGTTAAAATTAACATTTATTCTGTTATAAATATGGTAAATACTTAATCTAGTTCATGACATATTTATAAAGCTTGTGCTAGAATTCTTGTTGTGCGGAACATTTTATGAGTGTGCAATAAAAACCCTCCACTTGAGTCATTAACATTTGAGCAATACTCTGACTTGCCATTTTAAACTCATTTGAGAAAATATCATTGTTTCTAGATTGGATTTAAAATACATCCTCCCCATAAAATTGAAAGCAGTTAATTTAAAAAACAAAAAAGAGAAGTAATGAAAAAGATTTAATATGGTCTCTAAGTTTCATTCTTAACACTTCTGTACCTCATATTTCACTACTGAAAAACAGGGCACTAAACCAGAAAAATCACTTACATATGGAGTAAAGCAAATATAATAATTTTCAGAAAATTTCTCAAGATGGCATCCCAGCCAATTATAACAGTAGGCAAGTGCCAAAACATTCAGCACACAGAAATCTTACAACACTCAATTATAAAAATCAGATTAATACTTTCAAGACATCTGTAATGAAAACACAGAATTATTGCATCTCTGTGAATAACAAAAAATCAAAAACTGAACAATCCTCTCCATCCAACTGTTTTGCATGTTGGCTCCCTAGATCCAGCAAGAACTAAAGAGGAGCCAAATCCCAAACACACAAACACTTAAAAAGTTCAGTTTTATAGAGTCACAGATTCCATAAAATATGGAAAGATGCATCACAGTTCAGACCAGCCAAGGAGATGCAAGAGATTACATTTGCACCACGTTTATCTTTGCAAGATATGCAATGTAAATTGAGGAATTTATTTCACAATAATGTAAACCACAACAATCACCTACTCCTGATCCCTTGGTTTGGAGACAGTTAGACAGAGCTTAACCTCTCTCATAAAAACAAATCCTTATCTTGCAAACCTTTTTGGAAATGGACTAAGCAAAGCAGAGAGAGGTTGTCTGGTGACCAGAGATAGACTGGCCTGAAGCTCTGTCAGGAGAGGTTTAGCTTGGATTTTATGGAATGCTTCTTCCCCCAGAGGGTGGCTGGGCACTGGAACAGCTCCCCAGGGCAGTGGCCACAGCACCAAGCCTGACAGAGCTCAGGAAGCATTTGGACAATGCTCTCAGGCACAGGGTGTGACTCTGGGGGTTGTCCTGTGCAGGGCCAGGAGTTGGACTCGACAAACTCGATGATTCTTATGGATCCATTCCAACTCAGCATTTTCTGTGAGTCTGATTCTTCCCCAGCACGCACATCAATGCATGTGCACACACACACTTGCAATTTAATATGTAAATATTTATGCTCTGCCAATAAATGGGCATGTTTATAACCATGATAATTTACTACATTTGTTAGGATTAGGCCAAGAGTATAAAATTCCGTATCAAAATTTATATTTACATTATTGGAGGTAGTGAAATATGATGAGGTAAAGAGAAAATGACAGAAAAAGAACTACAATGTGGTTCTGATACTTGGAATTAGGAGCAAGGAAAAAGTTTGCAAAATATGGAAGGGACACAAAATCACAGAAGAAAGCAAAAAGGTTCTCTTGAGCCAAGAAAAGATACAAAGAAACAAGAATGTACAGATGTGCATAAGTGGCCTGTGACTGATGTGAAATAGTGAATTTGTATTTTCAAAACCATGAACTACACTTTTATTGATCTACAGTTCCTCACAACACCTAGTAGCCAATAAGCTGCAGTAGTTTCTCAAAACAAGACTGTAACAGCTCAAAGAAATCACAGAGCTCGTTCATACTGGTAGTTCAGAGAGATGAGTGGTACTGCAGATCTGCACTTCCACTCACACTGACAGGATGAAATCAAGCCAGTCAGCTAACAGCTTCCAACATGGAACTCCTGAGTCCTTCTAAGTTTTGATTTAAAAATAGAGACTTGGATGGTCAGCAGTACTTGTACAAATTGGAGGTTATGTCCTCATCTGATACACATTACACAAGATGACATTTCAGCTGTAACTGGACTAGGGTTCCATAATGTTCAGCACTTCTCAAACCTGACTGCTTGTTCATGCAGTCATAATCTTTTACTATAAATGTCAGTAATTACAGGAGAAAATAAACTCTATAATCAGTGTAATAAAATCATTATCATAAAGTAGCATGGTGACTTGAACTGTATGAAGAAATACCTAGATAAGGTGCTCTTCCATCATTCCATACTGGGATAGAATGATGTTTTTCAATTCTGTGCTGGTATGTCCTGGTTCAGGACAGTAGTTTGGGCTTCCCCTCCCTGCCCCTATATTCCCACAAAAAAGAAAACTAAAACAAAACAAAACAAAACAAACCAACAAAACCCATCTAACTAAAAAAGGTATTTGTGTAACTCTTCAGCCCTAAGACGTAAAAAGGCAAAAACTGCTTGAAAGATGTTCTACCATGAAAACCCTTTTGATACTGGCTTTACCTAGAAAAGCAGGTTCAGTACAGATATATTTTTTAATGTTAAACTTCATTCTTTAGTGCATCTGGAAGAAAACAATGTTAGACTGTCAGGAAGCAGAGGTAGAAAGCTTCAAACAAGAAATATAAAAAAAATCCCAAAAACACAGGTGAGCTTTGTCAAGTCTAAGCTCATCAACTTTTCTTCTTGATGTAAGTTGTAATATAAAAAGTCTTTGCCAAGCAAGATCTCATGCTGTGCAAATTCAGTCGTGCCCATGTAGAGAAAAATCTGTTAAAAACTATTGAAAATCAGGTTGTTTACTTAAATATCAGAAATAACAATTCACCAAAGTCTGTTTTTTAATGAAGTATACAGCTGATGTTCTGTGGAGAATGAACTCACCAAATGAAGCCATTAAATTAGCAGCATATTAATATATTTAAAGGTCAAAAGGTGGACTTAGAATTCCATTCAGCTGTGCTCTTTCAAAAGTACTGCCAAGTCAGTATCACTTGGAATCAATTCCTTTCACTTGGTGAAAGTTCAAAAGGAGTGCTAGTGATATAGAGGATGGGAAGGGGAGACTAAATCATAAGTAAATGGGAACAGTGTTTAGGGACAATATATCAGAATTTAAGTTCTACCCATTAAAGATTAACCAGCAGTTCCCAACTATCTGAAACTTTTTGGAGAAGTTTTCTACAACTCATTTTCCTCAGGGAGAATATGCAACCTGATCAAGAGATCTTCTCAGGCCTACAGAAGTTGAACATTTACTTGCTCTAGGCTTGACTTGACATTTTTTGTCCACCTGTTGAAATGGGTTTTCTGGACAATCTGTGTTAGATGAAATTCTGACATCTCTTGGAGACACCTAAGCACGGTGGCTGAGAGTGTTGTGCAGATAAGGAAAGAGAATATAAATATATATATGGAGGACAGACAAACTGGTGGCCTTTTCCATTATCTTTCTCAAAACAAGGTAGTTTGGAGTTTACCCACACTACTAGAAACAACAGATACTGCGCATTTATCTTTTTATTTTTATCCTTCTTTATTTTATTTGCCTTACCTGTTCAGAACCAGACAATAAACTCTGAAAAGTTATCATAGAGGGGAAAGCTCCCTGAGGCTAAATAATTTCAAAATTGAAAAAAGCAGGTAGTGTAAGTTCAGACCAAAAAATAATCATCTACCTTGACTTGAAATCCTCACATTCATATTAGGACAAAAAGTCTTCAAAAGCTTTACTACAGACTTAGGAATAAGCTACAGTGAATACCTTCATCAATAAACACCATCTTATATGAATACATACATTAAAGAAGAGGATCAGCACCAAAAAAATTATGCTGAAATGCTGTTTTCTCTGACTCAGTTAGAGGTTATTTCCTATACAACAGCCTACACAGTAGAGGTGGTCCAGTAGAGGACCTGTAAAATATCTTCTGAGTTATCTTCTGAGTTCAGCTTATAATTCAGATATTAATATTATTCACAGGCATTCTATGACAAATGCAAGATATTTATGAAAGCATATACAGATTTTAGCCTGTATGATTATTTTTCTGGCATACACATGGGAAGTATTTTAAATATAAAGTTTCAGATAACTGAAAAAAAAAGTTTTCATCATTCTAGCATGGAGTAAAAATTCACAAAACTATGTTTCTACTACATATTATAAAGCATCTTTATAAGGTTATTGCAACATTTGTTCATCCAAAAATCAGTCTTAAGCAACCTTATTTCAACTGGATGTTGCAACATCTGCTAACAAGACTGAAGTTAAATTGTCCCATGTACAATAATAAATTCCTGTACATGTAAAATAACCTGTGACTTCTTCCAGAACAGAGTGTAAAATGGTCAAATTTGGATCATTATTTTTTTCTACTGTAACTTAGCAAATCTGTACTACTGAACAGATTTGACATTCCTTATTTGCTGCATTAATGATATAATCCCAAACCTACTGAGGTGAAAGATAAGCTCTCTTTTTATTGGAAATCCAGTTGAAAGGTGCTGAGTACCTGAAAGATAATCTTTTAACAGGAATGGTCCTATAACTCTATAAAGTAAGTTTTTCCTCATCTCTTCATAAAAACTAGTTGGAAAAGAGTTTTTTGGTAGCAGTTAGAGGACAGTACTCCAAAAATTAATGAAAATTCACAATTTCCTTACTTTATGGTAAGCACACCTAAGAAAATACTAAAATAATCTATATCCTTCATTTGAAACAACAGGTGGAAATGCAGAGGGCCATGGAGCAGAGGGAACAGACTGTGAACACCAATATGCAACACTGGGTGAGTAACTGGATAAACTTTTCATGAGCACAAAGGTGCAAGGCCCATACTGCTGCTGAATCAAATCCTTAAGATGAAACAGAGCTAAGGAAAATTGAGATGGTGACAGAATTTGAATTAATATGCAAAGGAGTATCTGAATACAAAAAAAGGGAATTAAAGAGCTAGAATTGGGAAGGTTGGAGCTGGGAAGGATGGTGAGAAGGAGGGCCAGGAGGGAGGAGGTGGCAATGGGGAGCAGCTCAGTCACTGGACAGGCAGGAACCAGCAGGAAATATTCAACCTGAAGGTGTAAAAAGCCCTTCCCCAGGATCAACAATTGCATGGTAAAACACTAAGGAATGGAAACTGAGTGGTTTGGTCTCTCCATGCCCTCTCAATGCTGCTTCTGACAGTTTATTACAAGGCAGCAGCACAGCCCAAACATGATTCCCCCCCATGACCGTGCAGCTGGGATACTCCTGAGGCCTGACATCCCCAGAAACAAAAATCCCTCCCTATTTCTTCCTCCTCACCACTTTAAAGCCCAGACTATGAAGAAGGGCAGAGGGCTTAGAGATGTAGGAATGCAATATGCCACTTCAAAATGAATTTCTGAAACAATAAACAGATTTTAATAGAAATCAGCCAGAAAAGAAAAAAAATTATATATGAAACATGAAATACTGCTGCTAGCAGAAGAAACAGGGATCATGAAAAAGCACTCTCTGATGGTGACTGGAAACTGCATAAAAACTCATTTCACTATGGAAACTTTGGATTAAGATTTCAGTAGAAAGATGTTCTGGCATATCAAAGAAACACCTGAGGAGGAGATATTGGTATATGCTCCAGAACTCAGAGGCCCTCTTTCTCTAATGAAAGGTTTTACACACAGTATTCACATATACATGTATGAATAATTCATCAGAGATGAAATGGGTAGATATTAAGTGTAAATATCTATGATAGGAATAGCCTTTTTTATTTAAAGCAAGGGGCACTAGAAGCAAGGTCCTGATTTTCAAAACTTGGTTTCCATTTCCATACTCTTAGTTATTTGGAGCTCAAATGTAATCAGAACATGCATGCACCTGAAGACAGAACAGGAGTGTGCAGGTCCAAGACATATTAACTAATTTAACTAAATTACTACACATACAAAATTACAACACAGAACAAACAGCAACCTCTCCACTAGGCTAATGTAGCTCTATATGTATGAACATTAGGGTTTGTTATTTTGTTAAATTAACATTGGATGTTAGAGCCATTTAAATTTTTTCTAAGTTAAGCAAACACTTTAATTCTATTGTACCTGTAAAGTAAACTCCAGCTCTTGCAACCGTAATGGAATGGAAACAGTTTAGTCAATACACTTATTTTAATTTTAATGGTTTCACATATGTAATGCCAGTTCTGGTATCTCATTTACAACACCTGACCAGCACGACCATCCCATGAAATATGGAGGGAGAAGGTCCTTCAGGGCAGCTGCTCAGGGATTCAGATTGTTCCATCAGTAAAGGAGTGAGAGATCCAAATCTGTGATACACTGCTGTGGACAATGTGCTTGTACCTCAGATTCCATTACTCACATCTGGCAGGACACCTCCTGGAGTTATGTTGAAACACTTCCCTTGTCATGCTAAAGTCATTGAACTTGGAAGACTCCTGCCTTCAGAAGCACCTTTAAATTTGTTAACATACTTTCCCTGATCTGTTCACTGCACTTTCCCTCAGTGCTGCATCCAGAGGAGACAATAACTAATATTATTTCATACAGAAGCAAACACACATCTTTGTCTAAAAAGATTCCTATTTGCTTTCCAGCAAGAAGGCAGCCAGTGCTTTGAGGTGGTCTGACCATCTGCCTGTAGGCTACCACAACATTACATTATGCATTTATGGCTCAGTCCAGAAAAGGAGGTTTGACTGTAGTTCATTACAACAGGTGAAAGCCACTGAAATTTGCTTGGATCCCTTAGTAACAAGAATTATCCATGTCACACATGGGTGGAAAATAAGCTGTTGTGTCTCTTGCTGAGAGATATTTCTCCTTTAACTATTTCAGAGTTACATATTCCTGAGTTTCCCAGTGAGTAAGGAGGACTGAAAGAAAAATAATTTAAAGCAACCTCAAGTCAAGATTCAGAATGATTATCTATATATGGAACAGGAGATTTTTTCTTCCTTTGACTTCTTTACTTCTAAAACACCATGTTTACATGCTACAAAAGGGGTATAAAAATACAAGCTATGACAAAATTTTAAAGATTAAGTAGAAAGAATACATATATAATCCACAAACTCTTCTAGTAGCACATATATTTCAGAGAGATTCAGAACCACAGCATAATATCCAATAATCATCACTCATAGAGGCAAGCTCAACACTTCTTCTCAAATTACATGCACTGAAAGCTATAGAAATATCTAAGGGTGATGAAGGAAAAAAAGTAAATACCTGCAATATAGTTTTGCTATGAAATCCTGGACAGAATTCAATGGTTGGATCTCTCTCTCTGTCATGAGACAAGGTGAAATCTACATTATTTTTCCTGGAAAATATCTGGCAGTTGAGAAGAACTTAGTGAAAGCAATTCAACTGTAGTGTACAATGGTCCTCTACAACAAGGTGTGTTCTTCTTCTCCTTGACAGTGTTTTACATTTCCATGCCAATTTTATCTCTGAAGATGAATGAAGCATTTTAAAGTATTCCTTGCTCANTTTTTTTTTTCCTGGAAAATATCTGGCAGTTGAGAAGAACTTAGTGAAAGCAATTCAACTGTAGTGTACAATGGTCCTCTACAACAAGGTGTGTTCTTCTTCTCCTTGACAGTGTTTTACATTTCCATGCCAATTTTATCTCTGAAGATGAATGAAGCATTTTAAAGTATTCCTTGCTCAAAGTATTCCTGTCTGAGCAAACATACCTAAGACTCAACAAAGAAGGGTATACCTTATTATGCTACATTCTGCAGACAAAATAAGGAAGTTCTAGAATTCATTTTGGTACTGTGGAAATCTGAGCATAGGGAATAGAATTAGGCCTCCTCAAAACTGGGAGGAATTTTATGATTAGTCGGGATTAATTTGACAAGCTCTTCTTTTGACTGAAAACAGCAATTTTCATGCATTCTTAAAATCTTTCTCATATTCTGAGGCTACATGGTCAGACTGAGTGGCCTGAAATTAAGAAAATTGAGTTGTAGAGCTGCAAATAATGAGTGGTGATGGAAATGCCTGCTTACAAGGCTGTAAACTTGTCTCTTCCTTACAAGCAAAGCAGATTATAACATAAAACCAGAAAAATAACAACAAGAAATATTCTTTAAAACAGTGTGTTGAATTAAAAAAGCAGATGAGTGCACTTTGTGGTGTTATCAGCCATTATTAAAAACTTCCCCTACTTAGTACAAACAATGGAGACCTTTGAGATTCAAACAGCTGATGGTTTCTTTCTGTCTTGAGAGCTTTCCGTCGTGTTGTTGCCATAAAATTCAGGCAATTTAAAAGCAAATGCTCTGATCAACTCACAGGTGTACCAAATCAGCTTCTCAAACACCTGTTAAATTTGCAACATACCCCTACAAATGTTTAGAATAATGTTCTTCTGTTTACAGTAGGCCTTGAGTACTCCAGAACTGGTTGCCAGATACTACAGGCTTTGCGTAGTCCTTCAGGAGGTTCCTGCACAGGTTTAAACATCCTCAGCATCAAGAAATGACAGCAGACAAACTCTGAAATCCTGACAGTGCTGGATTGCCTTAGAGATGGTGACAAAAGTGGCATCCTGTTCAGACACCACTGAAGCCATGAATCAATGACACTGCTCAAAGGAGGAAGTCAGACCTTCCAACAGATCTCAGCTTGTACGAACAACTGTACATAAGATGAAAGGGCTTATCAATTTAGAGATGCAAACAGGAAAAAAGCTTCTAATTTATCATGGTAAGTTTCAGGAATTGTAATGTGAAATTGCATAAAATTAGTTATGTGATGTCAGATTAATCCCTAGATGATCACAGGGGCAGGTTAAAATAGTATATGTATTTTTGCTGATTAAGGTAATAAAAAAGACCCAAATGTGACTTATTCCAGAGGTGAAAATCATCCAGCTTCATTACAGTATGCAACACACATATCCATAATTGTGAAAAGACACCACATAAATGAAGTAGAATAGATACTTAGAAGTTGTCACATCCACCTCACAGAACCACAGATTGGCTGAGGTGGGAAAGGACCTCTTGAGACCACCTTGTCCAACACTCTGCCCTAGGGTCACCCAGAGTCAAGACTGTGCTCACCTGGATTTTGAGTAACTTCTGAGATGGAGAATTGGCAATCACTCTGAGCTACCTATTTCACTGTTTGACCATTTCTACAGTAAAAAATTATCATGTTCTGATGGAATTTCACAGGTTATAATTTGTGCCTCTTGTCCTGTCACTGGATACTAGCCAGGAGTCTGGCTCCCTCTTTTTCATTCCAACCCATCAGCTAGTTGTACACATTGATAAAGCCCTCCTGAGCCTTCTCTTCTCCAAACTGAACACTGCTTTCTCAGCCTCTCCTCACATGAAAGATGCTCCAGTCTCTTAATTCTGTTCATGGTCCTTTCCTAGACTCACTCCAGTAAGTCAATGCCTTTCTTGTATAGGGGAGCCCAGATCTAGAAACAGCACTACAGAAGTGGCCTCATCAGTGCTGTGTAGAGAAGCTCTTTATGCAACAGAAGTAATAAAAAAGGCAAGACATGGTCTGAGGAGTCTGCTCAAAGAAGAACTGAAAATGTTTTATTTTATTG
>VZRX01007303.1:234975-277475 GCA_013398075.1 Notiomystis cincta | reverse complement strand
TAAAATCCAAAAGGTATAATGAGTTCAGTATAGCTCCCAAGTTGCAGCCCTTTGCAATAACACCCTGAATTTCCTTACTTGTCTTCATGCTTATTTCAAAAAGAAAAGCAGATAAGTAGCAGCTTTGTTCTTTACATATAATTAAATTTTCAGAGTGAATTTTAAAATTAGAAATCTTTATAAAACTATAAGCTTATGTTTGCAAACAAAAATGATCCTACTGCACTCTATGCAAAAGCACAGGAGCAGACATGCAGGTGCTGTTAAAGGGATGAGAAAATTAACCTTGTTCTTCTGAAAAACCTCAGAAATCAGGCTATACAAACCCTTGCAACAATACTGTCATCTGTTTAAATACTGGGACTACTGGGGAGGGGAGCTCAGCAGTGGTGGGAAGGCTTTCATGTGGTTACATGTTTATTTTATTTAATTTTTTTTGTTGACTCTTTTACTCTGTAGCTTTTACATATTTATATCAGCTCTCTGAGAAGAGGGGGAAAATAAAGCATTCGGGGAACTAATGAAGAATCTTTGTATCACAAATATCTACCTGTTTTTAAGAATTCTGTGTAATTGTCCTTAATCTGGTTACTTTACAATTCTTTGCCATCACCATTTCTAAAACTCACAAATCCTTTCCTGCAGAGTTCAGTATATATTACTGATACATTATGGGGCACACATGTTCCACAAAGAAGATACCAGATAAATATGTGATGTTAAAATGCTTGTGCTTCTAAATATATTTATTCACATACTTCACTGGTCCAAGCTCTCCATATGAAATCCTTCAGAAATCTGACCTGTAAATAAACTTGACTCTACTCAGACCTTCTTTTCAGTGGCTACTAGGAAATAATAAAAAAAAGCAGCTGAAATACCTGCTTTGCTACAACAGTAAGTAAAAGCAGAGATTAATTTTAGAAAATGAAACTGAAACATTTGAGGAACTGACCATTAAAACAGGCTTCTTTCTAAATATTTATGAGACATTTTAAAACTGGAAGAAAGGTGTTCTAGAATACTGATCTCTAGTGTTACACCTACAGATCTACAACACTCACAAATAAATAATAAATATTGATATGTGTGTAGGTCTCTCTACCTATACTGTATTTTCAGTGGGTGTAAAATACCCAATCTAATTCATAAGCTATTTGAATACCTCACACCAAACTCAAAACGCTGTGAAATACTGAGTAATTTGAAAAATGTTTCAGCAAAGGTTTATACCAAAGCAATGCTTTCACTTTCAATACCAGTGTATAAATGTACTTTCCCTATCAAAGATTTTGTGATGCAAACATGATTATTACTGTACCTGATTTGATCATGGTATTCTTGGAGAGATCAAATAATAGAGTTTTTTTCCACCCTTCTTTTTCTAGTGCCTTTTAAAAAAATTCCACTATCAAAGAATGTTAATTTCTAAGGTTTGATCTAGAGATTCCTATGTAAGTATACAATTATTAGGGAAAAAGAGGCACAACAGTGAATATTTTAAAGCAATGTAATCAATATTTTTGCTTTGTGTAGATTTCCCTGCAACAATGAACAAAAAGATCTACTTCAGATTTAGAAACTCAGCTTTAAAGGGAAAGCTAGACAACAAAAAGCAAGAAAGTACTCACCTCTTCACGTAATTTTATCAACTGCAACATGAACGCACAAAAAAGATAAAAAGGAAAGAAATGGCAGGAAAGAAAGATCAGTTGTGTGACAGGATACAGAATTAACATTGACAATTTATCTGTTTACATGTTTAGCATTTAAAAATCACAGACAAACACATTAAAAGAACCTAAACATAGACTACATGCAGAGTTTTTTGAACGAATAAAGATCACTTTCTCACACTGTCACATTAAACAAAGAGAATAGTGTGAAATTCTCTTTTAAACCACATCTAAGACACCATCATGAAATAAAGGGGAATGACTTCATAGAAGTCTATATTATAAAGAAAAAAACAAGTTTACTATTCCTCTCTTCGAAGATTGTACAGCTGAAGTGGTTTTGTATATACAAGTTTTCAGAATGTTTTCTGTATATTTTAGTTGTGACAACTGATTTCTTATTTTACTAGCAGATCTAACTTATTAATAGATGACTGCATCTTTATAGCATGTATTTCAGTATTTCAATTTTTATATACCTGAGTTCCACTGTAACTATATTATTTAATTTTATCATTGAACTTCATTCTGAGGGGTTTTGCCAGGTAAAAAAAAAATGAAGCAGCTTAGTTAAATGGCTCAGAACTATGATTTATTGAATAGCATATTTAAAAATAGACAAAGGAATAGGGAACAACATGAAACATATTTCCCTCAGAAAAGACCCATTCCAGGTTCTTGATCCAGACCACTATATAATGTGTATATATACACACACATAGAGTGTGTGTGTGCTTATATAATATACAAATTTAAATTCATTTATTTATGCTTGTAAATCTACACAATCTAACACTAACATTAATAATATTACACTGGCAGCATTACCGTAAAACTAAATAAAACCCCAGCCTGATTATCAAGCTATGTCGTAATATAGCCTCTCCTTAGAGAGATAGATAAATTATTTGTACTGGAACAAAATGTATAATTACTCACAACAAATATCTGCACAAGAGTGGCCCTTTATAAAAAATTACAGTTCTCTCACCGATTCCAGTTGAATTCAAAATTACAACAGCTACATAATTATCTCAGTTTATGCTGATGCTTCACCTACAGTTTCATAACACTAATTTTCAACACATGTGTAAGCTGAGAATGTTTACTACTAATAAAGTCTCACCAGCATGAAGGAAACAAAAGAACCTCCATTATTCTCTATTGTTTCACATGGCTCATCTAAACTGAAGGTTCGCCTCAGCCCGTTACCAAAAGGGACCAGAGGCTCTAACGAGGTGTAATTAGGAGGGCTCCTGCACCACCCCGACTTGAACTGGGCCAGCTCTCCTGCACCGAGCTAAAGGGACTTTGCTAGAATTTCCTATAAACAAAACTGCATTGTCGGCCAAACCAGCGCTTAAATTCGAGTGCTTGGCCTATCATAAATTGGTCTCTTTCTCCAGCTCTTCCCCCCCTTTTTTCCCCAAAAAGGCAAACATTAAGGCTCTTTAGAAAGAGACGATCTGGGAGTTGATCACATAGCTATCTTTTCTTTCTGAGGCCACCATTCTTCAGTTGACTATGATACTTAAAGGGCCAAAGTTTAAAACGACTCTCCCGCAATAGAGCCCGTCCGGGCATGCCACCCTGCTATAATCAATGAGAGTTTTAAAATGCTGCACATTTGTTTTTTCAATAGGTCCCAAACAAAAATGTTCTATCTTGTTTGTGCTGCATGGCTGAATTTAAGCTCTGCATGGGATTTACAGCTAAGCTAAGTAATGGGAGAGGGTTGGGTTTTTTTTAACATTGGCTGAAAGATATTCATTCAAATTAACAAAAGATGTATTTTCCCCCATTTAACAATGCTCTTGATGAAAATGTGTTACCTTTACATTTCTATTTTGAAACATTATTTTTTTATTATGCTCACTCCTGAACTGTAAACAGCGTTAAGCCGTGCGCAGCCACCATTTTAGGTTATGTTAATCAGCATATTTTTGAAACAAAGATTATTTTTTTCTCTCTCTTTTTTTTTTTTTTTTTCAATACAGAATTCGATACAAGAGGTAATCTGTTCCTTTGTAGGCTAAAAAAAAAAAAATCTGGTTTACGCTGGTTTGAACCAGTGGAATCTCTTGTGGCTAAGCCTTCTGCTGTGACTAAAATCAAAACTGCACCACAGAGAGCGAGGGAGCGAGATGGGATGAGTGTGTGCGTGTGTGTGTGTGTGCGCGCACGCGTGTGGCCGTGAGGCTCGTCATGTGACACGGAAAACTGCCGAATTTTTTTAAAAAAGCTGATAACGCCACCGCCGTCTCTGTCCGCATACAGATAACGAATAAATGCTGAACTCTATTAAACGCCCTTTACACATTATCGTGGGTCGAACACACAATTTTCTGAACTTATGATGACAGTCTATTTATTTTGCTATAAACCCTCGGCATGTAACGAACAGATTTGTGTCTGGTAATGATCTGCTCTGCCAGGGCTATATGAAATGATACCGACCTTCTTTAGATCTTGGCGAATTAAATTGACCAACTTCACCCCCTGGTCTGTAGCTGAAGTTTGACACACTTTATGCACAGCAAGCCCAAATCTAATATTATCACAACTTTGTAGTCGGAAATTAAGTAGACACAAAATATTTGTTCACCACGGATCACATATAGAATGTATGGGTATATGGATATGCAGTTTAACCTAATGTGAATTTATTTAAACTTACTAATGAACATAGCTCCAAAAGAGAAAGGAACAGTGCAACACCTCAAGAAAGCTGATAATACTGAACCTCACATAATTTCCATCGAGAGAGATTTCTGATTTAACCCAACATATACTTCCTCAAAAACATACAAATTGCTACATAAACCAGTTCTATTATTATTAAAGTGAAGTTGCAACTTTAAGTAGTGTATCACTGCACTGAAAAACTCAAAACTTTCAAGAGATTTGCTAAATGTTGGTGGCCAGGACGACAAACAAGACTTGAAAGCAACAGAGCCTGTTTAAGACCACTCTTGGAAAATAAATAATAACTCAATGCACAGAGTAGTTTTTTGGGATTGGGTTTGTGAGGTGGGGGGTTCTTTTGATGCAAGAAGAGACATTTCTTGATTTTTAACCTCTGAGTTCCTCATCTGACTACATTCACATGATTCAAATTAAGAAGAAATCAACATATGTTAAGCAGTGACTTTACTGAACTCTAGGTGCATTAAGAGCACTCTATTACTACCTGTCTCATGAAAAAAGTTGCATTTATTTCAAAAGAAACTTTTAGCAGCAGAATTGTAATTCTTACAACTTCTTATAGGAAATTTCTATACACTCTATCTGGTAAAAGCAGTTAAATCTTGATATAATCATTATATGGGAATTGTATTACAAGTTATTCTAAGTGTCATTTAGACACGATGGCTGCTACTTCTGGGAGACATGTTGGGAAAATGAAGAGGACAAAAGACAAATCACCATTAGCTAATTCTTCAATCTGTTCTTTGACCTTCAATCTTTCTTCCTGAGAGAACAACTGGAAACTCATACCTATCATCCTATTCATTACAGCTTATAACTTGGCTGTGGTTTGCTGTAATTGTAAACTGAATGAGGAAAAGATCCAGGTCATTTATTTTTCCAATAGTGACCTGTTTTATTTCTAGCTTTTTAATATGGTCATACTAGCCAGCAAGCATTAAATTCCTTTTGTCTTCTCTCTCCACCAAAAACATCATGCAAATGTTTATCATGATGACAAAGGCCAACAACTCATAATCTCTTGTTTGCCTCTGGGTAACAACCCTGACTATCCAGATACTCAATATTCCTATTGGCAGATTTTACCAATATTTGTGCTTTGGTACAGGAGCAATTCTGAGCTGGCAACTTTTTTTCAACACCTCCTCTGTCAGAAAAGGAATCCTTTCTCTCCCCTTTCACATTTTAGTGACTGAATTGGGGAAAACAAACCCACCATTTTTCAGTTAAACTAATTTAACCTAATCCAAACTGATTAAGAAGTAAAAATCCTACAATATTACGGTTAGAATCAGTCCATGTACCTGTATTTATTTCCATCAGACAAAACAAAAGCAAGGACTTGAAACACCTTCAAATATTTTATATGGCTTTAAGTTATCCCTGAGCATCCTTTCATAGTTTACTCCAAGTTTTCTATTGATATAACAATGTATAGGAGTACAAGAGTATTAGACCTGGGGTTACTGAGTTAACATGACAATATCTCATGTTCAGTATCTGGTAAGTACCCAAACCTTACACTTGATTTTGAAAGCTGTACGTTCTAATAAGCTCAGTATCAGCTGAAGTTTTTGCACTAACTGCTTGTACCCACAGCTACATGTATATAAGTACAGGCATAAATAAAGATATTAAATAAGAAAAAGAGAATGTGATATTTATTATTGAAACAATACAATAAGTAATGCATTTTTAAAATACTGGTATTCACATATTTAAATATGTGACTCCTTCATGGTGCTATTTCATTATATGTTTCAAGAAAGGAATGATGAACTTTAAAAGGTAGAGAGGAAATAATTTCAAGTTGGGCTATAGAAAAGGATTTTGGTTACCTAAAAAACTACACAAGAGTCCTTCAGCAGCCAAAATTTTCTTCCATTTAAATAGTGTTCATTTGGAAGAAAAAGCCCTCATGTTGAGAAATGGTTGAAGGTATAATTTAGTGCCTTGAGATGAGAACATGTCTCTATCACCAAGTTTGGAAAAAAAGATCATCAGTGACAAAAAATGCATACATGAACCAGTTATTTAAACATTCTTTAAAAAGTGAAAATAAAATATTTTATCTCATCCCTAGACATAAGATATTCTGTTATAAGTAAAGCTTCTTATCACAATTGCCCTTTTATGTCTGAACTCACTTTTTTTTTTTGAAATGTAAAAGTAGCAGCATCTTAAGAGAAATAAAATTAGAACCTTAGCACTTTCACAGGGCTGCATTTACAATCATGACATACAGACTGTGAAACTCTTCTCCTTAAAATCATCTTCTCCATAAATTCATTATTTAGGTATAAAGCCCTCTCTCTATTTTACTCAAATTTTGGAATCTCCCCTTTCTATAATATAACGATGAAGATTAATGTCCTTTAAATTTAAGTCTTCACACAGATACCAGAGCTGCTATACTTCAGTCTTAGGTCTTCAGCTAAATTGCATCCTGTGTATAATTTCATTCATGTGTGAATAAAAGTCTATTACAGAGTTTAAGACTTGCAGAGCATGTTTAAAACATGGTATAACATTGGGGTTATTGAGTCTGTGTTTTGAAAGTCCTCGTACCAGGTAAGTCTCCAAGTCTTTATTTTTTCTGTCCTTAGTGGAGCTGAACCTATACTGAGCGTAGAAGATACAAAAAATTTCAGAACATTGTTCTGATCCATTTCCTTATTTAATAACACATTTATCAAGTAAACATTTAAACTATTTTCACTTTCATTAGCAAAATAGTTTGGATTCTATTTGGTCAGAAGAGAAAATATGATATGTAGGAAAACTTTCAGCTAACTTCTAACTCAAAATACAAGTCTTTGATAACATAAATTTCATAAAGAAAAGAAATATTCTCCTTTCAGACCAAGTGTGAAACAAGTTTCATCCCAAAAAGAAATTATTAACAGGTGGGTCAACGTCTCCTGAATAAAATGTTGCCTTTATAATTTTCAGTACTCTAGCAGGATCCTCACTGTAGTCTGCAGAACAACAATACGGGCACAAGATTTTAAAAAAGCCTCAGGATTATCAAGCTTTCATTCATTAAAAGAGGTGGATAGCACTCTGCATCCTAGTACAACATGCATTATGAAAGCACGCTCTTATTAGTACAACTTGTGTTTTTGGTACAAGGAGAGAAAATCTGGTTAGGGAAGGAATCACACAAGGAGACTGAGTGGGATACTGCCTAATTCTGAGAGCGCACTTTCATTTGTTTTGCCTGCCAGTGTTGATTTAATTATACTGCATTATTATCAAAGCTGCATTATGTACTTTTTTATTCCTTTTACATGTGTTTGAGGTGAAGACCTTGGCTTTGTCGGCAAACAGCGTGTTTCAAGTTATTTCTTAAGTACTAAATAATAAAGAAAAGAGAAGAAAAGATTTTTTTTGAGATAGCAGACAGTGATCACAAGTTAAAGGGTTAAATGTAAGATCTCCAAGAAACATTTTGAAGTTGATTAAGACCCCAGCTTTGCATTAAACAGTATCACTTCCACATGAGTTGTTGCTAATGCTGTTAAGGAGCAGCTTGAGAAGCCCAGTGTGCCAGTGACCTCCTTCACCCTCCAGCCACCCACTAGGGCTTCTTGATTAGCATCCTACCTGGTTCTCTGAGGAATTCCCGTCATCCCCTAGGAGCTCATTCCGCACCTCATCACTGTAGGCGATTCGTGACCTTTTCTGTAAAACAAAAAGAAAAAAGGGTTAGGAAGTAAAGCTCCGAAGCCATTGGTATCAAGGCTGATCATCTTAAACCTCGAGAGCCCCCTAATGGATACCTATTTGATTAAAAAAGAAATCTGCAAGTGAAAGTTATTACAAAGTTCTTCAGCTGCTCTATCTTAACAAATCTGCATGGCAAAACTATAGTATTTCTAAGGCAGTCACACCCTCAACATTGCAGCAATGAAAGCAGCTTCTGTGAAGCTCAAGACATGAAACATGTGAGGCAATATACACTAACAGCAGAAGCATTGAAAAAATGCCAGTGCAGGAACCAAATGCATTTTTCTGAAGAACACTTGCTGGCAGGTCACAGAATGCAATATAACAGCAATGGCAGTGAGGCCACTAGACAGGAAAGGAAGACTGAGCTTTTCCCATAATAAAAAAAATAACCAAACCAAAAAATCCAAATCTGAACAACACACATGTGACATATCTTGTTCAATTTAAAGATGTAGAAAATGAACAAGTGTTTTCTATGCTGCTAAAGCTGCTGGGAAGGGATCAGAAATTAAAGGGCAAAAGACAGGAGAAAAAACAAGAGCACAAGGAAACATTGGTTTTCAGCAGTTCATGGAAACACCACAAAGCTGAGACAGTGATCCATGGGATTGTTATGACAGACAGGATATTAAGTAAATTCACAGTTTATGAGCACCAGATTTGCTCTTGAACTGATAATTATGTTGATTCTAAACTAGATCAAGTGCCAAGCAATGGAAAGCAAATGCGTGATGATTACCAACGTAGCACAGGATTCAATACAGCAATGGAGAATTCCACAATGAGAACATCAGTCCAGCTTTCAACTTCTCTGTCAGCCAAACAACAGGCTATTACTCAGTTAATATTCCCACACTTACTATTAAAAGAGGAATTGAATTTTTAACATATTGTCTATTTTTTTTTTCTTTTTTTGAGAGCACTTATGGTCATTTTTACACTTCAACAAAGGAAGAAACCCAAGAGTAACAAAAGCTAAGCTGCAGGGCCTTCCTTTATGGATGGGGCCTTCCCTCACATCCTGCTATGGTGGTGACTACCAGGAGGAACTCAGAAAAAATTAATCCCTCCTCAAATCTTCCCTGCTCGGGCCATCATGCCAAAACTTGTGCTGGGGACTGAGGCACAGGAAACAACCACTAGAAATTATACTGAGCACAGGGAAATTCATCACCTTTGTGACAAAGAGGTTTGGAAGAGGGTAACCCTTTGTGCAAGGGACCTAGCAGTGGAGTAAGCCTTGTATGGGTCACCTCAGAGCAAAACATTTTAGCTCTTTATGCTGTGTAGCTCCCCTTTATTACCAACATGCTCATTACAATGTTTACACAGTTGTTACTCACTTGCAGCGTTCAGATCTAGATCATGTCCTAAAGCTACAGATGTAAGCAGGAAGGACAAAGCCACGGACGTGGACACACGGCAAGAGGGGAATTGTGCCAAATCTTCTGGAGGTCTCAGCTGTCACAGTTTCATACTAACCAGGCTAAAGTAGTCTACAGCATTAAAGGAAATGAGAACCTTTAAACAGGCTGTGGTATCAGAGCTGCCTGTTTAAATTATTCATTTCATCACTATGGGGGACTAAAACACTCCACAGTATGCAAGAATATCATATGGAGATAGGTTTTGTTTTTCTCTTTTCTCACCAAAAAGCCAACAAATTGGCATAGATTGCTCAATTACATTATTTTCCTATATTTATTTGATACACATCAAACAAGGAAGGAAATTACAAATATATACCAGTAAATATCTAATCTTCTTTTCTGATTAAGATTCAATCTTAAGACCTCATTTTGAGGTCTAGTAGTTCAACTGTACAGTTTCTCCCAATTTCACAAAATGACTCAGCCCCATTGATCCTGTTAGTGTTGAATGTATTTATCATTATTAGACTGAGATGAGGAGCACAATGCTTCATGAGCTTGTTCTCCACTGAACAAGCTTCCTAATAATATGTAGGGACTGAAATGGTCCTTGATTACACATCATTTCTTTGAAAGATATAACTGGATGATATTCTCATTCTTAAGAGCCTGCATAGGAATAAGGAAAATGAATATACTTAACAGGAAAGAAATAAATGTTAATAGCAACACAATTTTTAGAGGCCCTTTATAATCCTTTATATCATCACCACTGAACTTAATAAATATATTTGTATCATTGTTCTTTTATTGCAATAATCTGTCATGATCTAAAAATCAGAAATTTTATTAAAAGAAATAATTCTTTGGCAACAATTAGATATAACTCTTTGCCATAATCAATAAATAATTTGATACTACTTTTGATCACAGTTTCACTACCAAATGAATCAATAATATAAAAGAAAAGGTCTTTGAACTAAAGTGTTCATTTATTATTTCAGGATTTGTCCAAAATATCAATATCTTGGAACACTATTCTTATTTTTATTAAAGTATTATTGGCTAACACTTTTAAATGTGGCTATCAAAATTAGTTCAGCTTGTCTGAACTCAGTAATTAGGTATCCTTTTTTTATTTTTTATTTTTCAGTTCATAGCCATCAGCTGTTTATAAATATATACTTTAGCCAAATGCAAGAATGATAGTTTGAGCTGGAAATGTCACACACTCTGCTACAGTTTGAAGGAACCCAATTCATAATGCATTTTATAAATAGTTAATGACTTCTATACATAAGCTAACCAGGCAAATCAAGAAATTGTCAACATTTTTAGTCTTAGTTGTCAGTTACCACTGTCTACTGGTGCTTTATATGTATGTTTCTAGAAAAGACAGAAGCTTTACAGAGTTTGTAATCCAAGGCATTTCTGGGGAGCTCAATATAGGTTTAAGAGGTTCTGTGTGCAGTTTTTTGTCTGCAAAGGTCTGTCATATATAGAAGTTTTCCCTGTATTTTATATTTTCTTGTATATACCTAGACAAAAAGCCTAAGCACACAAGTGGTTTTGCTCAGTGAATGTGTCTGCATTTGAGTGCAGCATGTGCCCAAACACAGAGACACAGAAGGGTTAAGCTGCTTTCCACAAGAACTTCAGCCCTCAGAAAGTTTCAGGGGCTGTTTGAAATGTACTACAGTACCCAGACCTTCTGACAAGGAAGAATTTCTGATTCCAGGCAGACCTCTCTTGGTTTATGAACAGGATTTTTGCATACTGATTGGGTGATTTCCTTAAAGCCCTGTTCAAACAGATACACTTGCTCAGTTCTGTCTGGCAATTTGGCTTTAAACAATCTGTCTACTTGACCCAAGCCTTAACATTTCCCAATAGAACTGAATGTGTTCATAGGCAAGCCCAGCTAAATTAGAATTGAAATGAATTAACTCAGCTTAAACTAATTAAGATCTGTGATCTGCAGTACCACCCCCCTGTATGATTCCACATGTGAAGCAGGGTACACGTAACCAGACTGTAAGAATTCTGCTATACCACTAATCTGAGCATACCAATGAAGTTCGTCTATTACTAAAGCATATGAGAAGTTAATTTCCATGGCCTACACATGGCAAAGCAATTGCTTAAATTGCCTCACCTGGGAATTTAATACAATGTTATCATCAGACCAGCCACACTGTAAATAGATTTATAATGCTTTCCATGTGCTAGGCTAGGTTGCATATGAATTAAGTAATGATCTGGTATTACAATACAATCAGCTAGTTCCCACACCTGGCAGACAGGATATTTTGCTAAATTACTACCTATACAGATACATCACAACATAAAAACAGAAAAGGTAATGGGAAGAGAAACAATCTACATGGTGTATGACCGAATTTTACATGGTAACCAAATAAGATGTAGATAGAAAGAGGTATCCAAAATAATCTATTTCCAACATCTGCACAACAGAACACATACTTATTCATTTCTATTCAATTTTGGCCTAATTTTCCGCATTCTATACTTTAATTACCATCCACATTCTGAAATGTTCCCATTAGTGAAGGCCAGAACCAGCCAGTGCCCCCTCACTCCAACGCACTTCCAGCAATCAGCCCAATAATTGATATAAAGTATTGTACATTTTCATACATGAACTAAAGAATAGCTTTTCCCCTCCTAAATGCTAAGCAGCCCCAAGCAGATGAGCAAACGTAGGTGCATTTCAGACAAAAGACCCAGCAGACCCTTTCATCCCAACCTCTCCATTTTTCAGGCTCAATGTTTTAAGAACAGATTAAACAGATTTTTTTGGTGGAATATATGTAAACAACAAAAAGGTTTATTTATCCACAAACATCTGTTTTCATACAAAATTTATTAGAATTTCCAAGTATATATAAATGTTTTTTAAAAATCTCCAGGCATCTGTTTCAGAGTTTGGCCCTGCTCTAAATGTAAATAAATACTTGAGATTAACATAACCAGAAATAATTTGTTGGAATAAATCAGATTTTGTGTTCTTTGAGAGCAGTCACTTCTGCAATTGCTCTTGCTAAAAGCAAGGTGAAAAAAAAATGATCTGGTACCCAAATGGACAGCTAAATACTGCAGAATACACACTTTCATCTCTGCCTGTTGGAATAGGTATTTAAGTATTACTTTTTTCTGAGCAGAAATGGAAAAGATACAGTTTAACAAAGTTAGAGAAAAACTGGCCCTATTTAACAATCTTAAAGCTTACATTGAAACAGAAACACTTCTTATTAAATTAAAGAAATTGGAATTTCTTTTCAACTAGAAAAATTGTGTTCAAACTTCAGTTTTCAAAACTTCTATATTTCTCTGTAAAGGTGATCAAAGAACAAGAGACTAGAAACTTCAGACTGCAATTCCAAAAGGGTTTTCCTATTCCAAAGTAGCTGAGTTTTTAGCAATGGGGTGCAAGAAGCAGGAAAATTGTGCTAATATACAACCTGGAGCAATGCTGGACTTCCAAGCGTTTCTTTAAGAAAACTGAAAAATAACCCCATACAAATGGATACATTCCTGTCCAAAAGTAAACAAAAACTATTCCACAAATCCACTGAAACTTCTGATTGAAAGAATCAATTCAACAGTACATGTCAGCTGGCAAAAGTCAATGTCTCAGCCACCCCCAGTGCTGTCTCCCTCCCTGCACATGCAGAGAAGAGGCTGCAGGCAACTCTGACAGAGAAACACAACTCAAACCCCGTGTGCTGCCACTCTGCCAAGTGTCAACAGCTCCCTGCAACAGTGGAGAGAATCAAACTTCGAGTGCTAATGTGGAATTAATGCAGAGATACTATCACCCATCTTAAATGGATGTCGCAGGTCCATAAATCTTCTTTTCAATAATCCCCATCAAACACACTTTTAGTTTCATTATGGGGTGAGGGGTGGGAGGAAGGTCAAGCAAACCCCCAAGAGGACACAACACATTTTGTTAGGCTGATCATGAAAAATGCAGCTTCTTCCCACAAAACTACTCCCACCTCAAACTCATGGCCAGTGGATCATGTATGTCACCAACAAGGCAGAGGCTGAAACTGCTACATTGCACCTGCTGTGGGTAGGGAAGGAAACAGGTGACCTGAGAGAGAATTGAAACTCACTGTCTCTGTGAATTTATGGAGTAACAGAGGATGATTCCTATTGTGAAAAAGACAGTCCTATTTAGAAAAGCAGCTTTTATTTACCTGAACTCAGACTTTTAAACTTAACAACCCAGAAACTGAAAGACTTTCTAAAATTCAAAAGGTTGGAACTAACTGACCTCTGCCTCATTCTGTTTTTAGAGAATGCTCAAATATTCACTATCATCATTACAGAAATCTATGGAAACATCTAAGGAAACCTAATATAACACAATACAAGAGTTATAAATCCAAATATAGAAAACTTCAGGTGAGTATTGCTTGGGCTTGAATAGTACTCTCCAAACATAACAAGGAATAACTCCCCTTAGGCTGGCATGTAAATCAATTTTATTTTTCTTTTTATTACAACCACTCATCTTTGCTTGTTTGAATTTCCACATACTAATGCCAAACCTTGGTCCCTCCATATACAGCATTTTATTCTTTCATCAGCATTTAGTTTCTCCAAGGTGCCTTCAGTGTTGGGCTGTTCAGCACAGCAGTTTGCCAGCCTTTTTACTCTCATGCCATAATCTCAAAATATGCCAGGCATCAGCTGCTGCAGGAAGGAAGACTGGGTATATCTGCAAATTTAACTGTAACATCTCTGTAGGCCAACAGTGATGTGTGACCTCTGCACTGCTGACTTGCAGTTATTCCACTATCCACTGTTACCCACAGCTCACAGTCTGTTCCTGTAATGTGCTTTTCAGTACTCTAATTTCAGTATTTCGTCCAACCCCCTTCTATGGATTCCTTCAAATGACCATTATTAAACTATCATCTTTCATTACAAAGCCCATCTTTACACATCTACTTAGCTGGCTGAGTTAACCAACTTCTCTATTCAGTAAGTGGAAATTCCTTTAAATTGTGCATGAGATCACTCAAATTCATTCCTTCTCAGATCCACCTTTGTGAAAAGTCTGTTGCTTCCTTGTAACCACCCTTTGCACGTTCAAAGACCAGTCTGATAATTTATATTGTTAAATTAAAAGTTGGTTGTTGTGCCTTTTGCCTTGATATAAATGGCACACATATATTGGCTAATTTGCTGGCAAAGGTTTTGCAACTTCTTTACCACAGCCACTTCTATCATCAATGCTGGAATAAAAGGCAAGAGCAAGGCTGGAGAGGGGGTAACACCCTCTCCTCCCAACTCAGACAACAGTTTGCTAATAAAGATACCTCAAGTGAAAGGTCACACCTGATGCAGGTTCAAAGTCATCCACACATTGACAATTAATTTGGGTGTAGCAGGACTAAATGGGATAAATTCTGCTGTTTAGAATAGGTTCACAATTGGCCTTGAAGTGAAAAGAGACAAATCCAGACTTGCCTCAAAAAACCTCATCTGTAGGCAAAGAATAGGAACAGCCAAAATCAAGCCAGTATTCTTGACAGATAAATTGATCTCCAATTCATGTTCAGGCTAACCTGCACAAATACTTAAGGATGTCAATATGATCACTTAAAACAATTCTGTTACTGTGCCAAATCCTAGAAGACTCTCACCCCTAAACCAGATTTTAAAAAGTCATGTGAGGATTGGAAGTCAGTCACTAATATCATACAGGCTGCTGTTTTTCTACAGAAGTCTCTGTGAGATCTGAATGACTTCGATTAGCAGAACTAGGCTGCAAAAATAAGCTTATTTTGAGAATGGTTTAACTACAGCAGTCTCTGAAATGTAATATATACATGTAAGAATTACAAGTTTCTCTGCAAAACTACCTTTTAGGGAAAATTGTTAAAGATAATGGTGGAACAGAGAACTCCTAGTGCCTTTTAGAAGCATACTACAAAGCTTATGTTTCTTTTATGAAATCCTTATTGGTCATCTCAACTCATCTCCTTGCTGTAATGACCTAAGTCATGTATTTTAGTGGTTTCTTTTATTACTATGAGCTTGGTTTTGTGCCTTTTTTAATAAAGTCTATTACCTCACAGCTTCATGTATCCAACTAATGCTATTTAGGAGACGAGGAGCAACTACACTTCACGATCATGTACTTCAGACTGTTTTGTGGTCCAAAGACTTTATGCTGTGTGGTAAGTGTGCAATTAACATAAATGTTTTCTAAACCTTGGAGATGGAAGATAAACTCCAGTGTGTTGGACCAACAGACAGATGAACCATGAAAATGAAAATATGGTACCATTTTCCTCCAAGGGAGGAAGTTTAATAAGAATGCCAACTTTTAAAGAGAGTGCTCCCAAAGACAGTAAAGCAGGGAGGAAAAATTATCTTAAGGAGGCTCAAGATTTTCTAACTAATTAGTTCACACTAATTATCTCGTGGTGAAGGATGATAAACATCTCAGATAAACCAAAACATTAAATGTTCATTAAAATACCTTTGTTTCAGCTGGTATCTCCATCTGGAGCCCCGGTTCCCACTGCTGACAGTAACAAGTCACCTGCTGGTACATTCCACCAGCTCCTGCCTTTCTCAGAAAAAAGAGCATCCAAGTTTTACTTCCTTCCTCTATTTGCTACCTAACTGCTTTTATCAGTCTGTGCCTATATTCTCTGGCCTCACACTACAGAGATCAGCAACTGTAAATGCAAACCTGTAATTGGGCTGAACCAGTTGCCATTCTTGGACACTACCATCATGTCTTTCAGTTCTCCCACTCCCTGGGTTTCTAACAGTAGGCAAAGCCTAGGAAAGATGGTATTTTTTTAGGCATTCCAATTAAAAGTACAATTTTGCTACAGACCTCAGTTCTTGTAATAAATTATACATTTTGTCCACTGTGAACTCCAAGTGTGAAAACCAAAATGAAGCCATAAAGACAGGCCTCATTTCGGACATCCAGAATGAGGGCAGGGAGAATGAGATGCTTCTAAGGCAGCTGAATTGTCCCACCTACATTTGTGCTACTCTGATAAGATCTATTTTAAATCAAAGAAACTTAAGCAAACCTTTCCAAAAATACTTTTTAGTCCATAAAAATCTATTTTTGGACACTGTTCTTTTTTTTTCACTGAGCACACACACTCTCTCTCAGCAGCATATGAGCATTCCCACTCATATATCGATACATGTTTTTTAATTTTTGAAAATAATACACAGAATAAGAAATTTTCAGTTGGTCCCTAAGAACATTAATCACAATATGAAGAACCCTATTCCACAAGAGTAGCAGGGGATAATTTCTGACTTCACTATTAAATAAAAATAAAATAATGCTTGATTGAAAGAACAAATAAATAGACACCTGGTGTAATTATGGCAATTTGCATACAAATACACCACAAGGTACTCATTCTGTGTACTTCACTGCAAACATTCTGAACCATAAGCACATTAGCTCAAACTACTGATTAATGAAAAGGAAACTGAAAAATACTTTGTGTACAACATAGCCTTATCAAAACTAATTTTTGGATCTTGCTGTACATGCTTCCTGAATTTTTTATTTTTGCCCTGATGTGATTTAGCTGGAATTCCTTTCCTTCCTTCTAGAATATATGTACTTGCAGACAGACATGTTGCCCTGCCTGAAAAAGATAAAAATTGTCTGAGTTTAGTAATTTTAGTAGTTAAGTGGCCACAATTTGGCTTTGAAGTTTGCAGCAGATTGATGGAGGAGTAAATCTGTACTTTCACTGCTCCCCACCAGGCACTACTGGGACAGCACCAGTTGTTTCATGCTGTGTTAAATCAATAGCTAATATGGTAAAATACTAGCCTGATGTTCAGACATGGCATTTCCTAGTTTTATCACAAGCTGATGATGAGCAGTTCTTGCTTTACACTACCTGAGATAAAAGTCAGTAACTAATCCACTACCACTAATTTATCAAAAATCCACTGCTTCTAATTTATCAAACCAAAGTCCTCTTTCTTTTTGTACTGCCTCTCCATTTTTCAGTCTCCCCATACAGTGCAAATACTTATTAAAATATTCATTTCTAAACAGATGAAAAAATAGTATTATAATCACATATCTATATGAAAAATAACCATGCCAACCCATCCCCTACTTTGTTCATTTCTTCAGAGCTTAAGTCTTAAGCCTAATAATTCAGTGTAAGGGAAAGGCAGTGTATTTACAGAAAATACTGATATTTACATATATTGGGTATTTAAAGTGTCTTTCTGATAAACAAGCTTCATTTAACTTGTTGTCTTTCCTGTTACCTGTAGCACAGTCAGGAATTCTGCCTCCAAGTGGACCAGCATACCACACAAAGACTAATGAGAAACACCAATACCGGTAGTAGCTCATTTCACACTAAATACTGATGTCCAAACTCCAAAAATTCACTGAGTATTTCTGTTTTGTCCCTGTTCCTCTGTTGTCACCAACAATGCTTACACATTTCTATTGATCTTGTTTATAGCTGCCTAGATTTTCACTGTCAAGACAATGTAGTGTGAACCTTAAGGAAAGTCTCACTTGATGTATGACTGCATAGACACTGTTACATCAGTCAAAGCTTCAATTAGTCCAGAACTTGTACTGCCTCCTATAGTGGCCATTAATGGATAATAAGGGGAAATCTTCAGAAACAGAGCAGGGATGGAATTATTCTCATTTCAGTAAATGCTGTCTGTTTCTGTTGATCAGCACTTCAGGGAGTTTAAGGCATATCTAAGAGCTTCACACTTAATAAATCTTGGTGGTTACTGCTTACATAATACTTTTTTTATCTAAATAGCAACTGAAGGACAGGCATGCACAAGAAGAAAGATGTTCAGATCTCAGTACTAGGACAAAGATTAATTATCCCACTTCTCATTTGAAAAAAATGAAGTGAAATTCCAAACAAAGAAGCTAACAATTAAAGTATCAAAAGGAATTACTTTGTATCACAGAGTGTTGTAACATCTCTTCCATGGGGCACATTTTGGCAATAAGAATTTAATTCTTAGGATCTCATCTTTACATGGTGAACTCCAGAATAAGAAGATTACCTAATGAATTTCCAGTTCTGCCCATACAAGTCAGTTACTCTCCCAATATTTTACTGAACTATGGCAAATATTCAAATTATTCATATTAGAAAAATAGAGCTATACTCTACAGTCATATCTCTGCTCAGCTCCTTTGAAGTGCAAGAAAGGCCCAGTACCATTTGACCAAACATCTGTCCCTCCACCCCAGCAGCTGTTCTTGCATGGCACAGTGTAGAAACTTCTGGTATAACAAAGCTGTTAGCATCAAACACAGATGATCTGATACAAAGCCAAACAAAGTTTGATAGCATATGGCAAACATAATAGTTCCAACACCAACTCATGAACCTGACATGCAAAACCAATGTGGAACGAATATAAGGAACTAAAGGGAAAAAAATCCCATTGTGTAGCACATATCTGTGGTTTTGATTCCTGAGCATTCAAGGACAGACTCAAATTTATGCAAAAATCTCAGGTTAAAATTTCAACTTAAAAATGATCTCTCACAAAGGTAGAGATCTAAATCTCTAAAATCTCAGATGATAGACCTGCCACTCCCCTTAATTCAACAATTTTCCATCTTATATCTTTCACAATTTCTATCTTCTTACCTCCATTTATCACGTGCTGGCTCCAGTGCCATCATACATAGCTTTTTCTAGCACAAAGTGGGAATGATTAAAAATCATATTTTGTTCCCTTTCTCACCAGCCATTTTGCCACTTCCTATTGGTTCCCTCCCTCTGCTCAGATATTTGGGTCCTCTCCTAAATTCCCTCTCCCAAATCCCCCACAGCATCACACACTGCACAATGAACAGGAATGGTCATCTGGAAGTGTTCTTCGTCCATTGCCATTGCCCACTGGTACTTTGAGCAGCTTTATGGTTGTACAGGACAAAACCAACCTTTATGACAGGACTGCAACAGATTTCAAAGATTTCTGAAGTAGTGGCCTCATGGGAAAAGTTTAGAACATTGTTGGGTGACAGCTTATACTTTTTTTCCCTTAAAACAAGATTATATACACCTGATAATACAGGATCCCGCAGTAAACCACAAGACTGATTGAGCATCAACTCCAAAATGTGATTCCACAGTTAAGCAGGAAGACGAGAAACAAAGTTGCACACAGATGATTAGAGGTATATTTTTATTTGAGGATGAAAAGCAAATATTGCACCTTAAAAACTATTCTATCAGAAAGTGTTTGCTAGGCCATTGGGATTCCTAGTTTGTATTTCACATTTTGGATCTAAACACCTCATCAAAAAGAGGATATTCCAGTCATTTATTACATCCTGAAAGAATCATTGCAGGGGATCAGTAGGAACCAGTATGTGTTTTCCTAAACAGTATTTCCATAGATGGCTGCTAAAGCTGACACATTTGTTTGTATCACTCTGGGAAAAACAGTCAAGACCTAGTGGCTGGATCTCCTCTTCCAGTGTATTATGGATCAACTCTGACTAAACAGCATAAACCACATAAGCACAGAAATTGCCACAAAGCCACAAACCAGATCCACTGAATAATTTATTTAACATTATCTGCTAAAGGGAGGAAGCATTCTAAGACTCTACCTCTAATTTCATATAGGGACATCCCTGGTGTCAGTGTCCCATTTTTCTCAGGGGTTGATAGTCCCCATTGTTATTAAGAAACTTCCAGTCCACTATATCAAAGAGAAAGGTGAACATATATATTTCTCCTTTGTTTGATTTACAGACCTGAGGAATATGGATTACCTCTGTTATTTGCACAAACAAGCTCTACTAGAATCTTGGCATTCAGTCAACTTTTATCTTGGGGACCCCAAATTGTACTGCTAAGGCAACACAGAGCACCTATCTCGACTGAATTGTCATACAAATAGATTTTTGTCAGATGTTCAATTTGTATTGGGGAGCATGCCAGCAAAAACAAAAGTCAGCAATTTAGAACAACAAACCAGTCCCTGTGCTGACAGGAACAAATTACTATATTCCAAATGAATAAGAATTACTGTAGATCACAGATCCTCAGTATGAGCACTACATACTGGGGGTGGAAAAATGTTCCTCAAATTAATTCTTTCTGGTACGTCCATGCTCTGAAACAAAAAGAGGCTGAGTGCAAATAAAATACAACACAAAATAATACAAATAAGTTTATAAAAGCACATAAAGAGGTACAATCAAAGAGGATTTAATTATTTAACAACTGATAGTGCTAAGACAGGAGATGAGCAAAGACTCATTAGAGTTCAAAAGTAAACTTTTGCAGTTGGTCAAACAGTGCAGCAGTGTGCTGTACTTCTAACAACTCCCAGATCTGCTTTCGAGGCAATGACCTTACAGAGCTGAGTGCACTGAGAGGTGATGCATGCATCTTTTGGGGCAAAGATAGAAGTAGCTGCAAAAACACAATACATTTTGTTAGCCCACCCTAGGAGCAAAACTTATTTCTGTTCTTCCACAAACCACACAGAAGGTCTAGCACAATCTTTTCAAAGAAATCTTCTGATCACTCTGTAATTATTCCTTTTCGAGTGACCCCATTCCATAACACACCATTTATGAAAAGACCTTGAAAACACTTTCCCTCTGAAACCTGGTAGTATGCTACACAGACCTCAGCATTTGAACTAGGAATTATTTTTCTTTCATGGATTATAGCACTAAAAAAGAAACTTTCATCTACAAGCTAATTGGAATGAAATTTGTCTAAATAATTTTTTCTTTTTCTGCTCTTTGCAATGTTTTGGGGGGTTTGTTTTGGTTTTTAACTCTGTTGAAAAACTCAGCATGTTCACTTATGTTCTATCTCCTACCCTGACAAATAAAACAATTTCCAATCTTGTCTTTGTGACTCTGTAATTTCTTACCTTGGAAATTATGATGCCAAAAAATCAATGTGAAATAAAAATGTAACACTGAGATTGCTAGGCATAAAAACACATAAAAATCCCACCATCCTCATGAAAAAAATTACCATCAATAACTACACTGACAGAAAGAGTGTACAAAATCAAGTAAAAAGTAAAGAAAGATTTATCTTCTTGAAAGTCATCTCCTGGCAAAATTTATAAAAAATGCCTGCAGAATACAATTTTAGCAAACAAGTAAAACTAGAAAAGTAAAGATGCAACCAGAAAAATATTTTCATTTCATTTCTGTTGGACCATTCCATTATCTGTACAATGTATACAGTGATTTTGAAACTGCAGGGAATCCACCTCTTCCCATCATTTTAAGACATTCCAGAGAAATTTTGCACAGAACCAGCACAAAAAAGCGAGCAGTGGAACAATAAGGGCCTATAACCCAACCTCCATCTTAATAAATTAATTTACATATAATGGTATAAATGTAAGGCATTAGTCAAATAATTAATACTAACTAAAATGGTGACAACCTAGTTTTGTAGAAAATACAGAGCAGCCACTTTCCAGTTTACTTTTAAAAATATAGAGAGAGGATAAACAGGCTTCATTGAACTTTGAAAAGGTGCAGACACTCAGCATCTCAGCCTTGGCCCTGAGACAACAGAATCAAGGTGGGTTTTGCTGAATGCTGCCATGATTAACCTAAAATCTTGATGGCTGTATTTCCTATCTTACAGGAGCAAGTATAAAGGTAGGATGTTCCACTCTTGCCCTTTGCTCTCTCAATCCTACATACCTGTTGAGAGATTAGTGTGATGGGCAGCACACAGAGGTGATGCCAGCCCTTGTCCCTGCTTGTATCAGAGTCAACTCTCGGCATGACCACATTAGAGAACAAGTCTAGAAAGGGAACTATATATTTACAGATCAAAATGAAAGATAACATACATAATACAGGCAATACACCTGCACAGATAAATACATGTCATTCTAGTCCTGCTTAGTAAATGGAAGATGAAAGAAAGCAAAACTAATGTAATTTTGAATGATGATTTCATTATTTCCCATGACATTAAATAAAGCATTTGGCAGTGCAGAAATTTTTTCATATTGTTACAAAATTGATTTAAAATTACGAGGGTGATGGGGATTATTTGCTATTCAATCTATACCTGTCTGATTTACAATCAATACATGAACATAAAAAAACCCTAACATGCCTTTAGAGTAAAAGCTGTGTGTCGTGGAAGACTATAAACTGTATTGATGGAAGCTATACAATGTACAGAAGCACACAGCTACCTGCTTCCTGTGGTCATTGTCTTTTTCTCATACACTGGGAAAAATACCATTCTGCCAAGATCTGAAGTTTTAATACTTTCTTTGTGGGGTTATGACTCTTTTATGTGGAATTCAGAAGCTGAAGCATAAGTACACAAGATCTACCTGCATCTTTTGACTTGAATTTTGTAAAATTGGCATGGGAGGAAACCCTTTGGTGAACAAATATATGAAGCAGATGGGAAGAGATTGATCAATTGATTACTTTTTAAACAGAAAATGTAAGAAAGAACCTTCCCTGGCAAGATAGAACTTAATAATACAAACCCTTTCAAATCTCAGTGGCTGAAGTTCTTTCTAATGAGACTTGATTTGGGGAAAATATCAAACTTTTCTCACTGCACAGGGACAGCATTCCTATCATATTTTCCTATTGAATGAGCAGGAAATATATGAACACCAGCTATGTGGCTGCATCAATACACTCTTTGACACAGCAATTCATAGAGGAACGTGGCTGAAAGTCTAAAGATCAAGTACTTCAAGTTTTAAGGTTTTTAAATTTAATTACTAGGAGCATAACATAGTAAAATGAAATACTGCCTTATTTTAAAAGAAGTACAACAACTGTGTTGTTGCATAAACCTGATATCATCGATGTGGGCATAGCCTTCCCTAGCAAAGCCAATGCAAAGGTCAGATACTGAAGTTCTTTGTGCAGAGAGGACATCTTTCTGACTTGAAAGCATCTCTCACAGTATGGCCACCAGGCCTGAGGGAGTTATTTGAGACCTACTGAATTACAAGTAACACAGTAATATTAGACAACACTGTTTCTCATTAATAGAAGTGCTAAGGGGGAATACTAGGCTTGCTCTGCAGTTCCACAGCTATACTAAAAAAATTAGCAGGCTGAGTGAACTGCATTGACCACAAAATAGTGCTTCACACAAAAAAAACCCAGCACTACTAACAGAGCACTTTATAAAACATTGTATCTAAGTAAAGAACAGTAATGGTTCACACAAATTCTTAAATTGTATGTAATATTTAATGACAAACATAAGATTTATACAAGACCTGAGAAGTGTGTAACTATTTCTTAAACTCAGGTTTTGTGTTCAAACTTTCACCAACGGGTTAAAAAAAATTTCAAAGTACCTCTTTCAACACAGTATCTTCATTTCCAGATAGTTTGCTAGGTGGCTGTTGCATATATTTTAAGTGTTACATTTTAAAAATAAATGTGAAGTGGTAATGGTCTGATTCCCAGCTGGATAAGTTATGTATAAACAATAACTCAAAAAAGTAGAGCCTAATGTTTGCATTATCCTTAAGGAAGCATATAAATACAAAGTGTACAAACTTAAAAATTCCATTTACACAGCTTGTCCTGAGAATGTTCCTATTAAGTGAATGAGACAGAGACGTAGAAACAGATGGAATTTGTTTGTATTCCCAAATAAATAGTTGTGGTGTTTTCCCCCTTAAGTTATACTATTTCCAGAACTAGGATCACACCAGAACAAGGGAAGTCTTATTTATTTTCTGCATAGACTGAAGATAAATATATTGATCTATCAACGCAAGCAAACCAACACATGCCTGCTATGATCCCAAACTTTTAGTCTGGAGTAACAAGCACTATTTACCTAAGCAAAACTTGCACTGTTCTGGGAGCCAGGAAGCTCAGACACACTGTTTCCACCTAACCTGGGCACAACACTGCAGAAGTGACTTCCCCTTCTAGGCCACATGTGGTCAGGAAAAAATACAACTCATAAAGCTGACTGGCCATACTAACTCAGACCAAGGCTCCATCCAGCCCACCATGCAGTACCCAGGAAGCACCAACATGAGAAGCCCAGAGAAGGGGTCAAAGTGCAGGACCCCTGTCTGGAACCCTCGTTCCTCACTCACCTCGTGGTGGACTATGGGTGAGGCACTTCCCAACTGTGATGTCCTCACCTCTCCTGCTTTTTTATCTCTCATCCAATAAATTAATTTGATGCCATCTGACACGTATTATGAGCAGTGGTGAACAACTTCTTGACACTGCACCTTCTCCATATGCCACTCCATCTGTATAACCATCTCTTTCTATATCCCTTCCCTTTTAACCCTAGCTGAAGAATTTCTATGTTCTATGTTTCTATGTTCTGCAACTGCAATTTTGGGGAATTATAATCACACAAAGATTCATAATGGTACATAGGTAGAGATGATTTGTCTCAATCTCTATTCCTTTCCTAGTAATTCCTTGAGTCTAATTTTCTTTTCTGAACACTATTGAGTTTGGACTTTTTATTAATTTTTTCCCAAACAGTAACCCCTGCCTGTTGGGAATGTCAATTTAGAACTGTTTTCATGATAGGTGCACTTCTTTTTACTTACCAACAATAAGCTTCACTCCTGATTTTAATACTTAACCACTCACAACTCTACTCCTGAAATAATTAATTTATCTTTCTCATTCACAGTTCTGCATATTTTAGTATCACCAGTAACTTCGTCAATTCTTTCCTTTTTTATATTAAGACCATCTAAAAATACGTTGAACAACACAAATAGGCAATTGTGGGACACCACTGATGAGCTTCCTCCACTGTGAAAATTGACCATTTCTTCTTAGCCTTGTTACTTATTTTATGAAAGTGTCTTCTCTAATGCCCCACACAGTAACTTAATTTTTTGAAAAAACCTCTTCTGAATGGAAATCTGTGAAATCTTCTCCACATATAATAAACTTGTTAATTTTGCTTAATTAAAGAGAGGTTCAAAGTTGCATACATCAAGAAAAATGCAATGGATTGAATTAATTAAATGGAGGGTATGAAGTGCAGCTGTCTCTTCTAGACACTGACTAGTATCTATTTCCATGAATATTTCCTTATAAATTCCTTTTCAGCTTCCAAACAGATTTGAGCCACACAGCCTCAAGATCTAGTGTATGAATGCATATAGTTTTTAATTTATTTATCTTAAAGAGAACCTTTGCTGACACCTAGCAGATAAATGATTAATTGCACTTCTTACCATCTTTGTGGAGGCCCTACAGCTGATATTTTAGAGCCCAAAATGAAAAGTTTATCCAGATAGAAAATAGATGGCATTCATATGCATAAAACCCCCCACAAACAGAAGTGCCAGTTACAAGCATAATGAAGTACTTCCTAAAATTACATCTTTGGATACAGATATTCTTATTTGTATAATTTCAAACATCTGCTCAACTCTTAGTAGATAATAGCCTTAAGACACAAAAATAAAAAGCCACGCAATGCAGAAAACATTATATAACTTCAGAACCCTGATAACATACTAGACAGGAAGCTTTGCTACTAACAATACTAGAGAAGGACTTTCTTATACCCACAGAATACAAGCATCCAATTACATAGGATTAAAGAAATTAATGAATAAAAAAATAACTATTAAAGAAATAACGAATTAAAGAAAGTGAAGGAATTCTAATATAACCAAAGTTATACAGTTTTATTAATGCACTATCATTTTCCAGGGTCTGCGTACCTCTCCTCCCACAGCTTGACAGGGAGTCTGGGAAAAAAGTCCAAAGCAGAAGGCTGCTCATGGAGGACCACCTCATTCTTCTACTTTCATACCCAGCCCTGATATTTTTTGCCACCACTGTTTTTCAGTTCTTACACTTTCACACTGGAACAATGACAAAACATTAATGAAAAAAAAACACCATTTCCACATTTGCATCCTGCTTAATCATTCTCTGAGTTCAGGGCAAAACACAACTGGCTCACCCTCCACAAAAGTTCTGCTCTGATTTTTTAGTTCCCCTGATCCCAATCCACAACTTTGATAACTAATTCCTGTTCTGGTGATGTAGTCCTAAGTTGAAACACCACTTCTGACTCAGGAATCTCTCAGTCCCAATTGAGAAAGGCTGGAAGAGTATAAGAGGAACAACAGTACACACCTCTTTATCCCTGCACCCTTCTGCAGTGATCTTTTTTTACTCACTCACTCACAGAGAAATTACATGAAGCTATTTGGGCTTTTGGTCCAACCTAACACACTCATTTTTGTGGCAGCTGGGGATACACCAATGGCAAGTGTTTGATAGAGGTTTCAAATGTGGTGTACAACTCTATTGACTTCTCTAAGCTACCCCATCTCTCTCATTTTTAGCAATACATTCCTACAGGAAAATTTTACAACTATTCTTTGCTAACTGAATCACCTGCAGTATAGATAATATTATCCTCAATAGCATGTTGTATAATTGTATCTTTCCCTCAGCTATAATGTCAGTTCCACTTCAATCTTGTTATCTGTCTACCCCATAATATTATTAAAGAGGAAAAATCACTCCTTTTAGTAAAGATGGAATAAGAGGTGGAGTTTTAGTGGTAATTTTTTTTTCAATAGGAGCTGTATAAGGACAAACATTCTCAGGGATTGCAGAGTCATTTTGCATCATGCCACAGAAAAAGATGATCACTCCTCAAAAAATTACTTTGTCTGAGTAACATTACAGAATTTCTTGCATTTCTTTCTTTGCAACAACCAACACTTCAAAATCTTTGAGGTACTTCTGTCTCCTTCTTCAATGACTTAAGAATTAGCTTTGCTACATACAAGTTTCTGATTTCATTATTACAGCTGGTATATTCACCTACCCAAAAGGCCTCTGGATATCCTGGTTGCTTAACCATACTGGAAATTCACATGAAAGAAAACATATCAATGAAATTCTCCAAATGGCAAGTGATTCTTTCTGAATTCATAGCTGTTCAAACGCTACCTAGCTAAGACTGAAACATGTTTCTTGCGACAAGATCATGTCAAAGGATGAAATTTCAAAAGCACTTATATAATCTGAAAAAACAAGCCCTGCTGAACCATGAAATGAGGTGCAGGTTTCTACGTATCTTCCTTTCACAGGTTACTCATGAGAATCTGAAAATCCCACCTGAAAAGACATAAGACTAGAATTTTTAAGGGGTCTAAGCTGCTCAGCTCTGAAAGCCATTGAGGATTGAGCACTGACTCCTTCAGGGTCCTTTCTGAAAAAATCTCAACCTATATCTTTTAAGCTGCCACAGGTAAAAGCTTACAGCAGCTACAAACGATGGCTTGACAATGGGGAAAAAAGATGATAAAGATGGCAATGGCAGTGGTCGGAGGTAATGCTTCTGCATCTTCCTGCAGACCTAGTGAGAAAGCAGCTTTTGATGGTGGCCTCAGAAGCAGCTTAATCGTCTGCACTGGGGTGTGAAGCAGCTGCAGCGTGGACTGCTGTAAAGGAGGAAACAAATCAGGAGGAATAAAATGAAGGAAAACAGAAAAAAGCAGACGACCATCTAATCATGTCCTTGGTCGAAGAGAATTAACGAGATGAGAAGAGCTTTAAGACAGCATCTTTCCCCTAAATGCAAAGAGGGGATTTGAAGCTGATGAATACCACCTTACCAACCTACTGCATTTAGTTCCTTTCCCTTGGACTCTCAACTGATAATTATGTGAAGGGGAACCAAATCAAATGATCCAATAATGCTTGGTTTCCTCAAGCCAAATTTCACCAGGAAACAGACACGGGAAATAAAATCACCAAGATACCAATTTACAGTTCTAACTGGTCCACAAAAGATATAGAAAAACTTTTCACTTCAAAGGAGTACTTCACATGAAGGTTAGTTTCAAAGAAGCAGATCTAAAGCCAGAACATTTTACAATTTCACCAAACTTTATATTTTTGAAACTGTTTTGGTCGGAAGCTTTGAAGCTTTATTCATTTTCTTGAGTTGAAAGTCTCATGAACCATTTAATTATTTTGGGTTCACAACCCAGAGTCATAAACTTTGGTGCTGCCTGTAATTTTGTCCATTTCTTGACTCTCCTCACCAGTCTCCAAAAGCAATGCAAGAAGAAAATTAAATAAAATGTGTTTATATATTAAATAATTTTAAATTATATATAGTTTTTACTATCCCACATTGCCACAAGCTAAACTGGCATCACTGTATTCCATGTACAGCAAACATTGCACATGCATCCACACACACATAAAGAAGTGTACACCTGGATCTTGCAAAGACTTCGGCCGCATTAGAAAGTTTGCAAAGTAGAGTAGCATTAAAGTAATGTGCAGTTTGGCTGAGGAACCAAAGATACTTTGAATGAAGGCAGTCCAATACAACTGCAATTTATTTTATATCATTATTACAGCTCACAGTTACAAAAATATCAGGTATGTTGACATATCCTGAATTTTCTTCCACAGTCTTTCACATTTTGTTCCATTATTTGTAAACAAGCAAAACCCTTCACTCCATTTCACATCTTACTGCATTCTGATCCTTAGTTAGTACCCCCACATAGAACACAAACTTAACAGCACTGCAAAAAGAGACAGTTGTTTGACCTTGCCTTTGTACCCAAAGAAGCTCCCTGTTGGTAGAGCGTGACTTCACCAGTCCAGAGAACTCACTCGTTACTGGAGTAAAACCACAAGGCTCAAATGCTCAAATGTACCATGCACACATTCAGAGGAGAGGGACAACAGAAACTTGGGAAAGGGACTTCTTTACAGGATCAAGCTGGAAATAAAGTGAGCCACAAGGAAAAGCTCAGATTTAGTCACTAACACCTGAAAGAACAGCAAAAGGTCAATGATGCATTTATCTTTCTCTCGACACGTGCTTAGTCCCCCAGTTACACCCACTGTGGAAGTCTTCAAATTAAAAATACCTCCTCTAGACCTCCCATGTAAAGAAGAAAACCCCATGTTCCACAGGCACATCCATTATATTCAAATGTCTCTAAATGTTAATGTATTTCCTGTCAAACACTCTCCTACAGTTTACCAAACCATTAGGATCTGAGCAATAAGATCCATCAGCTGTCCAGTCAAACATCCACTAAAAGGGACAACAGTGCTGATATGATCTTTCCAGTCTTTCTGCCAAGTTTGCTACCACAAAGAGTGTGTGTGTGTGTTGGGATCACTGCGCTCTATAACGAGGAGGGAGCAATGGTAAGAGGGACAACTGTCTCCTTTTAGCAATCTTGTTTCTAGCTGAGGAGGTAGAAGGCTGAGCAGCTTTCCTTCCACTCCCAGCCATCTGTTAAAAACCTCAGTGAGGACACTTCTACAGCAGCAATTATCATTGATAAAACAAAAGTGCTCTGACACAATCTTTCAAACAGGATACTTAATTTTATCAGTCTAGAGAGGAACTTATTCTTTCACAGAGCTACTGACTAACAGCAGTCTGATCACTCACCCCCCCATACACCCCTCTCCCCAATATGCAGCACATTCTGTGCCAACCATATCCCCTGAGTTTAACACTGTCATCTATGTTTTGGGAGGGGGGGGAGAGGGGAAACCTGACCTCACGCAGCATTTTACTAGAAAAGCCTGGAAGTCATAGGGCAGTAGTACAAATAGCAGAAAAATAAAATTAAGGAAAAGAAAACAGAGAGAAAAAAAATCCACAACCAAAAACACAATAGAAACAATACTTTGTGTTCCTATTTTAAGTGCCTCTCTCAATGCTATATGCATAGCAGCTAAAGGCAAGCTGGAAACCAGCCAGGTCCTGGCTGCCAGCAAAAATTTTGTCACCTCCTTTGAACATCTGAAGTATGTTTACCCAATAGATTTCATTAAATTACACTTCCATTAGGAAGCATACAATGTTGATACTCATCTCAAAGATAAAAGGGATCGCTAAGAGGCATGTCATCCTGCTCCCCAGCTGATTGCTATTTCTGGGCCAATCAAGGAAAGGAGCCAGAACAATACTTAGTTAAAAAAATGCAGCATCTCCCCAAGGACTACATACTAAGAGACTGCAGCTCCATTATCAAAATGAGCATATCATTAATGACAATACACATAGAGTATGTTATTTTAATACAACTCATACACAACAAACAAGCTGTATTTGGGTCATTAGCTGAATTTGTAAAGCAGTATTTCCAAGGGTTAGAAACTCCTTATCGAGATACGAAGTTTATAGGTTGGGAGCAGGGAGAGAACAAATATTTTATATGATCCCAAAATACAGTGACTCTAATAACACTGTGGTTTGAAGTGCAATGTAGTAGCTAACAGAACAATAGGCTATTCAAACAGAAGTTCTCATTTTACAGTAAAGCAGAAGTAATTTAAAACACCAGGCACTGTTTTGCTAAACATCTATGAGGGATAATGAAAGCAAAATGCCACTGATGCAGTTTATACTGTATGTATCACCTTTTAATTTATTATTACAGTACAGTTAAAAAAAAAAAGACTCAAAGCAAATTTTACAAACATAAAAAAAAATCTATAGAAAAAACAATGCTGATTGTAGGCAAGACACTGGGGAGGGAATAACATAGGAGACTCAAATAATTTACCCTATGGTAGGCTGAGCCCTTCCTAGTGGAGAGGAGGAGATATCTTTGTCTCTAAGCATTGGTGTTAGATGTATGATGTTTAGTGTGTTTCCTAATCTCCAATTCACATAACAGCAATAAAAGGAAGAGGACAAAACCAAACCCATGCTAATTAAAACCTGAAGATATAGGAAAGGGCTGGGAGGTGTTAGCTCTTTACAGTCAAGCTCTGCCTCATCGTCTTGCAGCAATCTGTGACTATTAATCTCTAAAAACACTCCTTGCTCAATATTCTGCAATCTAGACTTCAGCCAATCTCTTTCAACATGCAGAAAACCTTTTGGTTTAGCCATATTTGACATATCATATGAACTCCAATTATCCATCTTTTTGCAGTTAATCATCTCACAATTACATTTCCTGCACTTATAAGCATCCAGCTGGGAACTGAGTTTTAATCTAGGAAATAAAAAAAAAAAGGATTCAGGTTTCTAACAAATTACTTCTAATTAACCAGAACCTTTTCTAGTCATTCCAACCTAAAGACGCCTACAGCAAATGAAAGAATTTATTGTTTGCATTCCTAATGATATTTTAAAAGTTCATTTCAATCTCCCCAATGAGTAACTTTCAGGAAATTCACTGCACTTATATCTACTTAAACAAACATTCTGTTAAGCAGGAAATGCACAACAACACAAAACCTAGGGGAAGAAAGAGAGAGCTGGTATTACACTGAGCAGAAAAGCTGCTAAACAAAGCTAAAGAATCAGCATGCTAATTAATGGCAACTTCCAGAAGTGCACTGCAGCTATGGTGCCCAGGCTCTGCTAGAGTTATTGGGAATCTCAAAATTGTGTTCTCAAATAACAAATTAGAAATGAAAGGTTTGATTTGGGTTTTTTCTTTTTTTCAGGGAAAAAATGGTCAGCTCTACTGACACAAGGCAGCAATTTGTAATCTGTACAAAGGAAGTGGATTAAATGAAGCCACCTCTCTAGATAACTCAGGAAACTAAGTCAATGCCAGTTAAACAGCACATGAAAGAGCATTGTCCCACAACTTCCAGTGATTTCCCCAGGGAAAGATTTGGAATAAAAGCCATACAAAACATGCTTACTGCACGATTGGGAACTGCTTGATACCACAGGGAGGTAACATGAGGTAAGAATCAAATGTAACAGTTTCATTTACATTAAGTCATATCAATTTTCTCCAACTGTTTCAGAAAGTCAATGCAACCATCTGACAGAATAGGATTGTTGCAAAGTAAAATATACCTTTCATGTTCTTTGGACAGTCAAATACCAGAGGGTTTTCTGTCAATTATATGGTATCAGAGATGTACATCCCAAATCTGTCCATCTATCTAACAAAAAGAAAACAATACACAGCTGAAAAACACTCTTCAGAGCTATCTTTAAGTAATACATAATATATAGGTCAGTCTAACTGCAGAAATATCTGCTCAAAAGGTTGGTGTTCATTAATGCACAACAAAAGTTTCCACAATACAAAATAGGACTGCACTAATTGGCTGATTGATTCAATACCAAGTTAAAGTAGTTAATTATTCTGGAAAAGAGTTATTATTAATGCACCTGAAGCCTTCCATAACTATTAAATTTTATATGCCTGCACCAACATCCCATTACTTCAACTTTCATTAACTACCTCTGTAGGCACTTAGAGAACACCAAAACTGTTGGTACATTTTTGTTTTTATTTATAACAGAGGTTGAGTTGTGACTGTGGACATTCTTTAACTCCTTTATAGCAAGGAAAAACCAACAAAACCAGTAGCAACTTCATTTACCGCTGCTAAAATTTAGCATACTCTAATTCCTGCCACATCAACAGCTTTGATTCCAACCCTCCAGCACCACAAATCAATTAATGCCAACCTCCCCTTCCCAAATTTCTGCATTTCTGCTTAACTTCTCTATCCGACGCATGGAGTACAGCACATGCAATGAGATGTGAGGAAGGGATGGATTCCCCTTGATGAGATTCACAGATACATCCTTAGGTATTATAGAGACAATATTCAAACCACTCAGTTGGAATTGTGTGAAACATCATGAGATTATCTACCAACACAGTTTCAATCTACCCATGCACTCTCAGCTGTGATAAATGAAGGAGCAGCAAGAACACTATGGGAAAGTTCATCTTAGTTGTGAAATTAGTCACCACAGACAGAATGGAAAGCCTGGGTGACAGAGGACAAAGTTTTTCTTCTTAAAGCTCCTCCCAAGTCTAAAATGGGAAATTGAGAGACACAATTCAGACTGGCTTCAGTAGGAGCTCTGCTTGCAGCCATCAGGATCAAGATGGGTGTTTCCATTCTGAATGCAGTGCCAGGCACTCGGTATTTCAATGCATGCTCCGGGTCAACACTATGAAATCCCACCACAAGTCCTGCACTCTGGGACACAAAAGATGCCACACTGCTTACCCAGACTCCAGACCTCAAGCAGAGGTGCCCAGGTAGGGGACAGAAAAGCACCACTGGAGCTGTTCCCATCAAGTAGTTTTGGAAGTCAGAAAGACCAAGGCCTGCAAACTCACACGTGCCGAGCTCACACACCTGGCAGAGCTGCACAGCTCCCAGTGCCAGTAAGTTCAGGCTGGAATTTTATCAGGGAGCAGCTCAGCAGGGACCACAGATGGGCAGGGCCATGGGGAGCTGGAGAGCAGCATCCCCCAGCATCTCCCAAGAGGGGAAAACACCCCTGAAATGGAGCCCTGGGCCGTGGGTGGGCTGGGGAGGCTGCTCAGGGCCACTGAGGGCTGTTGGTGCCCTGAGTGAGGGCCCCGGCACTCAGAAGTGACTGTAACTTTGGCAAGGTTTTATATTAATCACAGCTTGTGCAGAATGTGGAGAAAATGTCAAGCAGAGAACACATAATGGATTTACATCACCATGGAGAAGACAAATTTCAAATCAGAAATATCCAGCATACGAAGCAACCCTGATCCAGGTTAAGGCCAAGGACAAGGTCTGTTGTTACAAGAAACTGCTCTAACATTTTAGAATAGTTTTACTGGTTTACTGTCCTTGACTCACACAAGCCCTGAATCACTGGCAAGTAAGGAATGAACAGATAATATTGCAGAGAGATTCAGAAGGTACTAGGCAAACATGAAAAATAAAAAGAATTAGGAGAAAAAACACCCTCTCAGCTGCAGTCATTTAAGTAGGAACACCACAGAGAAAAGCTCTTAAGTGCAAATCTTTCTTATTGCAATGTTACTTTCAGTGGCACATGAAACAGCAATGATAACAGGCTCAAAAAAAACTTTGAAAATAAAGTTAAAAGATACATGTAAGTTAAAACTAACATCTTTTCCTACACAGAAAGGTTAAATTGTGGGGTTGACATTTGCATTTGTTACGTTGTCAACGTTTCCTGCCTATCAGCCTATGTACAAACAATATCTAAAGATGTCATCTACATATTTATACCAAAGGAGTTTATGAACAAGACCTGTCAGTATATTTTAACACCTTTCCAAAACGTCAGCTTTCATCAGGTATAAACACAACATGTTTAATTTATTAGTGTGGTTTAATATAAAAAGTTGACAATCATATGTCACCATAACTATTGATAAGGTAAATAAGGACTACAGGAAAACGTCAGAAAGTTATTAAAATATTTCTCAGCTTCCTGAATCAAATTGGATTTATTGGCTTTTCTCTGTCAATAAGTGCATCACACATTTTTCTTCATATGGCTGGTTTTGAAGTGGTGTGTCCAATAGTGAAGTTTATAGACAGACTATATATCCTGGAGAATCTGAATTTCACTTTGACTTTTTGGGCCAGGGGAAAGGACTTTGTTAATATTAAAAAAAAACAACAAAACAGCAAATGAACACAAATACACAGATTTGTTCACCTGTATTTAAACATATGACAAAGATTTCTTTCTCTAAAATATACTAAGCCTCATAAAAGGTAAAATATAAGGCAAAAGAAACTTTGAATACAACTCTGAAGTTGAGCAAAGCAATACATTTGTTTCCACTTCCCACAGGAGGTGCTTGATTCAATTCCCTCAAGAAGATTGCTACTACCAAAGGTCCACCTTCTTTGTTTGCAATGTCAGGAGAACAACCTATTCCCACTTCTTTCTAGATACTTCCCCCAGAAATGGAACGAGAGGGCAGCACAGCCTCATTTCAAGAATTCCATGCCCCCCACCACCACTGTATAGCCAAACACCTCAACAGTGAGTCACTCCAGCCAGAATGCAGCAGCTTGCTCTATAGGAAAAAAAAGCCTTTATCTGAATGCAAGGATAAACTCCATTGTATAGATTAGTTCAAACACTCCTGCCCAAGCCACATTCAGGCCAGGTAACAGCCAGAGGCACAGAAGTGTTTAAAGGCAGAGGTTGCCAGAGAATGGACAGCTCTCCTTGCTGGAAGAGGCTTTCCTTTCCTTCAGCAAGTCTGACTCCACACCTCAGAATTAGATACAGCGCAGAATTTACTGTTATACAACCAAGCTCATACTAAATTTGATACTATGGACATCACGAACCATGGCATGGCCCAGCCCAGCCTCTTAACTAGTCTGTGAAACACACCTGGCAGGGATTATGACAGTGTTTTCTTAGAATTCACCAGACATGCAAAATGTGCCCTCAAAAACCTGATCTGGATTTCCTGTTGCTCATTTTTGTGGGATTTTAGTAATTCATGTCACTTCTGCATCAAAATCACAAATGCAGTGAGTACAGCTGGGGACCCAGTATGGAATATCAGAAGTATCAGCCACCAATCCTTTGTTGCTGTTAGTGCTGAAGATCTTGAGAGTAGACTGGATAAAATAGAAAACCAGAGGCTTCGTTGTTCTGTTCCAATGACAAGCAGGTGAAAGAACTGAAACATGATCCACCATAAGTGACCGAAAAGACAATTTCCAAAAATGAAAAGTAGTCCAAATTTATTAATAACCATATTTAGTTATGCTTATTAGCCACAGGATTACCCAGGCCCAGTGTTCAAGGCCAAACTGGATGGGCTTTGAGCAACCTGGTGTAGTGGAAGATGTCCCTGCCCATGGGGGAAGGGTGTTGGAACCAGATGATCTTGAAGGTCCCTTCCAATCCAAACCATTCTGTCAACTCTGTGATATTTCAGGCTACAGAAGTACCTGTCCTGGTTTTCTTTGTCTGATATAGGGTACAAGAAAGGGAACAGAAATTTCCACAGGGCCCAAATTTTTCACAAAGGAAGGAAGGACCTCAAAAGGAAGTCTTGCTCCAAAAGAATACATTTATCTACCTCAGGAGCATGTTAGAGTTCTTCCACTATTTTTTCTGTAGTGTACATGATTTCAGGTTTTATTGCAGAATCGATTTGGCCCAGTTCTTAGATCAAACATCTTCCCTTCAACATGGTTCAAAGCTGCCTGAAACACCAGTATTTTGTTCAGCCCCTCATGTCTGTTCAGTGCACACCTGAAATGGAGTTTCCGGTTCATTTTTCTGAAAAAGCAATTCTGTTCAGGCTCATAGGCAGTAAGTGAGGAAAATTGGGGATTTTGTCCAAGAAAACACCACCACCACTGTACAAGAAGCCCCAGATGGCAGAAAAGTCCTTAGCTAAGACATTTTTAAAAACATACAAATGGCTTGGAAACTGGTCCTACATTATGAGAGAAGGGAACTCAGCAGTTCTGACCTTAGCAACAAGAGTACTTTTTAGGTACAAATTGAAAGTAAAAACTTTTAACATTTGCCCCAGAAAGAGAAACAAAAAAAAGGAAAAGGGAAAATGAGGAGAGAAAGGAGCAATTTTTCCTTATGTTCATTCTAAAATACATGCATTTTAAACCAAGCTCTCTACAGGGCACAAGTGCTGAGCCACCGATCTGCATTGCTGAATGCCAGACATGTAGCTCATGAATGGAAAAAAGGGATTTAATAACACGTTTGAAAGTGACTCCAAGTATGGGTCAGGAGAAAGATGCAGCCCAGGTGCCTTCAACTGAAATAAAGATCTAACAGGAGGACAACATGACAGAAGGCAAGAAAAAGACAAAAGGAGCACTAAGGGCTTAAAAAGGCTGGGAAAGCAATTCAGGTTAGCAACCCCTAACTTAATCCTGACCTTTCTGTAACTTTTTACCTTGATTTAGTTGACTGAACTAACTTTGTGGGAAGCTTACACAACTGAACCAGAGAGTCTGATTTCTCCTGAAGGCTGGGCAGAAAGAAGAAGAAGTCATGTGGTCACTCAGGGGTATTAATGACATTGAATTATGAAACTATACAAAACAGTCGGTACAAACCAAACATTTTCTTTTGATTAAAAAAATCCTAGCACTGTGGTTAAGACCCTGTCTTAGCATTATTAGTTTTACTCCTAGCCACATTAATCCTACATAAATGCTTCTTTCTTAAGGATGCTGGAAATTTTAACAGGAACACATAACATCAAAACCTATAGTTTCAAAGACAGCTGCTAATGGAGCAATCTATAATACTAACACTAACCTATATTTCTTAAACAAATAAAAGTAATCACAAGAAACACATTAACATAACAACCCAGTCCTTTGCATAGTTCTGTTTAGTTAATACTCATTATAGTGCCAAAGAGCTGTAGTCATGAGTGAGAAATCCCTCTGTGCTAGACACTCCACAAACGGGGATCCCTGTGACAAAACATCTGCAGTTACACGTCCCAAAACACCAACCACCGTAATGGAAAATAACTTTTCAGATTTTCAAATAAGAGAATTTGCTTTTATATTAACGCAGTTATTCTCTCTTAAAAGAAATATTAAATAAATACCACTTTTTTTCCTGGTTGGTGACATGACCTAGCAAAAGTTACAGCTCGATTTAATAATGGCTCAAATCTTCTACTCAGGAATCAGCGAAAAGGAAGGTGTTAAATTCATAATGCGAGAGCATTTTCTAACTAAGGCCCAAGCCAAGACCCACCAGACACAATGCAAGCCTTTTCTTTGACTTGCCAGAATTCACATTTGAATCTTTAGTGAACAGGTACAAAGCCTGCAATTGCAATTCAGTGTTTTCCACACTGACCAGGAGGGTAAGTTGGCAAACACTACCCTTATTCATTCTAGTCTTAACTTCTCAGAAAATGAAAAAAACTAAACTAAGGACATGTTGGAAAGTTGTGGGGGTTCTGAAAGTAAGCACAAATGCCACTCAATGGGAAACATGCAGAGCCCACACACACACTCCCCATTTTCTTTCTCTTTATACGCCAGGCACCAAATATTTAGTTAGCAAAACCCTTTTTTCATTACACCCATCTGAAATGGTTAAATGTTACTACAGAGGGAAAAATTATTCTGTTCAACAGCTGATCCCTGAAGCCACCTGCTATATTCCTTTTTACTATCTGTAATCTTTATACTTCTACTCTAATTTTCATTGATCACCTCTTTTAGGAGTGAAACCTCTGTAGTATTCATTAAATATCGGAAAAGGCCTATTTTCCTAGCACTGGCACCCTAAAGGCAGTTTCTAAAAAGCAAATGAAAAGTAAGGGAGGTGCTGTATTTGATCCACTTATTATAAATGTATACAAGCATTAAATTGTCAAATGTACAACTTTAGATCCTCCAGCCTTTGCAGGGATTTCCCTCTAACTGAGTAAGAACAGCAAGTTTAAACAGACTTTGTGGCCAAGAACCACTTTTTGTTGAGGTTTGTACAGCAGCTTTAAGGGAAGCTGGCTGTACTTGGGACAGGCTATTAAATGATTGCAGAGTAAAAATAAAAAGCTATCAAACAAAAGAACAGAGATATTCACACTTTTTCCATATGTTTCACATAGTAAAGAACATTACTAGGAGGAGACAGAATCACTCTAACACACTTTCAGCTCCATTTTTTTTACTTTATATTCCTTCCTCACCAAGTCTTAAGCCACAAACAAGATGACATCTCCACTGCTATAAAAGTCCATCTTTTTTTACCTCTGCTAGCCAGTTTTACAGAATCATAAAGATCCTTCTGGGCTTGTTATTGGTATGTTAAAAAAAACCAGCTTAAAGCACAATATGCTAAGGCTTTTTTCTAACACAAAACAGGATTGTGTGGTTTAGTTTTTAAATACCATTTTTAAACATTTGCAGCTAGAAAATGTTAAAGAAATGTAATATTTTTCAGTACAAATTAAAGTCTACCTACAGAAGTGAACAGCACTCTATCCAACACTGATAACATCTGCCTAAATATCTATTTTGTTCTTGGGTTAGAAATTGGGGTAGAAGTGGAAACAAAAATTTATTATTTTGGAAAAATCAGTATGAAAAAAGGTGGACTTAATTGATTAAATAATTTTTCTTAAGAATCCCTGACACTTTCAAATTCATCTAATACATTAGCTTTTCACAAAGGCTTCTCAACCAATTATAGCAGAGTTCTTGAGAAAAGAGCCAGAAATGCAATTTATTCAAACTGTATTTCTAGTGCACTAAATTTCAGTATCCCACTTTTGGAAACCCAAGATCATAAAAACAAAACTATGAAAAACATGATACCTGGCAAGTCTGATTTCCTGTAAAACACACAGAAGTTAATATGTAACATCACTAAATCAGTGCTATGGAAAGCATCAGAAAGAAAGAGCAAATACATCCATCAGTGTTTCTTCATCTCTCTTATTAACAAATCTAGAATGTATTTGCATTTACAAAAATTTGCAACTGGCACAGAAAAATTTGTACTATGCCAGTAACATTACCATAAATCTACAGTCTGTCTCCTGCTATTCTGTGGCAAAGGTTTTCAGCAGAAACAAGGTAACTAAAATATTATCAGTACTAGCAGAATATAATGAATGCTAGTATTTGTAATGTTTGACAACTGTTTGACAACCAGACATGCAATGTATTCAGTTATGCAAAGAGGTTTTTTTACACTCCAATATTTGCTTATGATGCAATGAGAATTTCAACAAGCATTTAAAATGTAATGACCATATAAAATTTCCGCCTTGAATTCTGATTGAGAAAATATCAAGATAAAGAACAAACCTCTTGAAGTTGGGTAGAAATAGTTATTTTTAACAGCAGTGCTTATATTTCAAGTTTCTCTTCATAGAAGGAACAAAACCAAGCTGGCAAGAAAAGCTATTAACCACTCATTTGCCAACTAATTTTTGACATGGGACAGTTAATCAGTCACAAATAAAAAGTTCACCATTTACCAGATGGCAACTTCACTATAAAGAGAAGCTATTTTTGACCATGGCAATTAGTCTTCTCATGTTTCAAACACTAAATTCTATTTTCACATTAATTTTTAAATCTATGTGGCTTTAACTTAAAATAAACTGTACATCAAAAGAATGGAAAATAAACAGCCAGGAACACAATTTGACGAATTGGATTTATTTAGTTTATTTAGCTAAACAGGGTCCATTGGATCTCTTTAATAGGCTGACAGTTGCACTGGGCTGGTTAATAAAACATTCAACACAGTATCTTCAGCCAATATAGAAATGCAAATCCCACCAGAAATATTTTATTCATGAAACAGTAATTTCAGTTACTACCAAAGCAAAAAAAAAAAAAAAAAAAAAAAAAGGCAAACCTCCTTAGTAATCTTTTGTGTGTCCCTTTTAATCTGTTCNGGAACGGGACCCTCCACTTGCTTTGCAAACAAACAGCGCCACCCAGCGCCACTCCATGGACAACGCACCGGCACCTCGGGAACGGCTGGAAATGATCCTTCAATCCTTCCCGCGTCAAAACGAACCTTCTCTCTATTTTTTATGATTTACCAGTAACACATGTCTCTCCCTACTCAGCACTGAAATGCAAACTAGCCTCGCTCTAGCTGGGAAAAAAAAAAAAAAGAAGAAGACAAGAAAAACCGTAGTAACACGTTCAGGAACTCGAGAGTGCAGTTGGAGCCTGAAAAGCAAACACGTTCCAATGGTGGGGGTTTTCACTCAGTTTGTCTGACTTTTTTTTTTTTTGCAATCTTTATGTTTCTAGCTCGTGATAGAAACAAAAACAAACTTCTAATTAAATGAGTGCGGGCGAGAAATACAATGATGTGAGCGTGAGGTACACTCTGCATTCTTCATTCATCATTGCCTCCCACACCCATGCTCAACTCCAGGACCTCTATTACTGCTGCTGTCAAACAGGACAGTGACAGCTGCTTCTTTGTGTACCACAGGTAGGGGAGTATCACTTGAGCAGAATAAGAAATCCCTGAGGAAGTGGGAAACAATAAAGCCCTTCCCCTTGTGCCCCCACCCCTAAAACCAGCATTTACTTTCTTGCATAAGAAGTCACTTTACTCATCAGCTGGTTAGAAGTAATTCTGAGTGAACGTGGCTTCTTCTGCTCTCTTTTACAGAGAACAGCAAACGTACCTAATTCTACTATTTTGAGAAGCAGAAGTCTTAACATAAGAACAAACTTTACTGTAAACAGAGAAATTGCAGTTCTCTTCTTGGGAAAGGCTGATGAGGGCTGAAATCTGAACATGTATACAAATTATCAGGTGAGAAAGATCAGTGAAAAAGGCAGAACTGATATCACTCTGAATTTCTACTACATGTCTTAAAACACATTTTAGAGAGAGATTTCATTCTGCCACAGACCACTTTTCAGCTTCGTTTAGTACAGAAACACTTTGTATGTGAAGGGAGAAAGGAAAGAAGTATGAATGCTTCCAGTGCCCCGTGTCAGTTGTAGGCCTTCCATTCACAGCCCCCAGCCACACACAGGAGTTACCAGACTCACCAAATCACTTCCTGAAAACCTTTATTTGTAAGCAGTCAGCCAAGTCTAAGCTACACAAATGGGTTTTTCTTAAAATCATGTGCATCACCTCCACCACAACTTGCTGAAGGACCAGCAAAGACACACCACAAAACTCACCAGTCTTAGCCCTACACATTAACAGATGAGACAGACACAGAATTTCCTGTGAGGGTCAAGGGGGAGTTGGTTGAGAGAAGGATCTAGTTAAGGAATTAGCTTTACTGACATCCAAAATTTGCTGCTTGGTCGCCTTCACCCAGTACATAATCTCCTCACACACTGAGTTATGAGATGTATAACACACTTACTGGCCAAACATGGGATGATTCTTTTAAGCAATACCTACAGAATTACAAAGCCCAGGAAGTAAGGTGTATTTCACTGGTCTGGCCTCTCAGGACTCCCAGCTAAGATGATCATAACCCTTTAGGTTAATTACAAATTAAGCATGTTAACTTCCATCTTTCACACTTTCCTCCACAGAAAAGCATCTTATCAAATTCCATTATGAAATAAATTTACTTCCATCTTCATACTTCCACACAAAACAATCAAAAGAAATTTAAGATATAAATTACTTAGGGCAAATTTTCTGCAGGGATTCTAAGTTATACCACTTCGTAATATTTAATCAGTTTAGGTCTT
>VZRX01007303.1:218956-234942 GCA_013398075.1 Notiomystis cincta | reverse complement strand
AAAAAAAAAGGAACATTCTTTCCTGTATCACTTTTCCCCCATTTAAAATAGGAGTATTATAAGTCAAGTAATTGCAAAAGGTCAAATGCCTCCACCTTTTTTCACCACAAACCCACCAGGGTGGGGACACAAGTGAAAACAAGCTGAAGACAATGTGGAATTTGCCTCTATAGAAAAGAAGCTGACCTAATGCTCAGCCACAGTCAGGCAGACAAATATCATATCAGAAGTTATTAGAAAAGTAACAGAGGAAAACAAACAGTACCTCTGTAAGGAGCAGTTTGAATGTAGAGGAGTGATTACTTATCTCAAGAAGGTGACAGTATCTATAAAAATGGCAGTGAAGGAACTTTTGTTCACAGTATGTTTTTTCAAAATTAGATTGTCAAAGTACATAGCCAGATAATTCAAATTCTTTCTTCTGAAACTTAATTCAATCTTGTGTGCATTAAAACAAATCCTCCACAGCCCCATTCAAAAGAGCTGAACTACTCACATAGTGAAACCTAATCTGATTTCAGGAGTTTCAAATGTGTCAACAGATCAGGTTTCACTAAAGGCACGTGTACTTGCCCAGGCAAGGTTCTTGTGCACACATGATGTCTTGGCATGATGGATTCCCTGTTTAGAAGAGCACTGTAGGGATACAACAATGAAGATTTACACACTGCAGTCCCACACATGGCTCATAATTTTGTAAATACAAAACATTATTGCACTATTTGCTTTATAAATCAAAATAATCCAGCAGCAACAGTTGAGTCTCTAAAGTTTTAGTTCACACTGGAGACCCAGGGAAGACTGTCCATAAAGGTACAGCCAGCAACCTGTCATTTGACAAGTGCTGTTCATTATGTTTACAGTCATATGATTATTTGTCTGGGTAGGTGAGTGAACCTGAAATGGGGGTAGTGGCATTTGCAAAAGCAGCCAGAACATAACAGACACATCTGTATGAGTTGTTCAGGTGAGCTTCTGGACTCAGGCGGTACTTGAGAGTCATACAAGAGAGCTAACTTTATCCAATGAAATTCCATTGCCTATCTCCTTAAATGTTTTTAAAGCTTAACAGCAGTTGAAATTTTAACAATTATCTTAAACAGAACCTGCACGAGGTATAAATTCTAAGTACATATTGCCACTATTGACTGATGTAAATGCCAAAAATGTTTAAATGTTTACTCAAGTTTTGTACAATGTATCTATGTGTCTGCAACTTTGCCCCACCCCTTTTTCTTTTAAAGGTTATTCTGAAAGTCAGAATTGCAAAATCAGTAATTCTGTCTCTCTTTAATATTGAGAATTTAAAAGGATGAGCACTGTCTCCTGAACTGATAACAAATGCTACCTGCAAAATTTACCTCTGTGCTGCCAACAGAATAGGAACAGTTCCTATGCTGCCTCCTTTATTTGATGGCAATTTCTTCTTGCCCAATATGCTCATCTCATTTTAAACACTGATTGTGCAATATTCATTTTTGTAACATGAATATTACTGTATAATGTGGTCTCACAGGATTTTTATATTTCCTCATCTATTTGAATGCCTTATATATCAGCAGTAAGCTTTTCAGGAAAATAAATGCCTGCCTTTGGTTTCCTCTATTTTATGGTGCCCTGACATTGAGCCAGTACATGGAACCCTGGGGATGGATACAAATGCTGGCGAATAACCACATATTTGCTAGGTTTATATAGTCACATTTTCACAGGGACTGGGATGGATTTAGCTCAAAGTTATGTTTATAAAATCTAGAAGCCTTTTACCACTGTATATCCCCACTACTTAAAGATAACTGGCTACTTTCAGGTAACAATTTACATAAAATGCTTTATTTGTATGAATAAACAACGTCTATTGTCCATGTATTTAAAAGAGGGGTTTTTTTTGCAGTCAGAACTTACTTCAAGCAGGCTGGCACCATGGATATTCTACATCTGAAATAGCCAGAAAAAAACATTTACAAGCTTAAACTGCCTAATGGTGCATCAGCAGATGGAGGGAAAAGAGGTTCTGGCAGGAGGATTGTTTTAAGTTTCAGGAATTTTTTCGCAGGTGGTCCCAAGCCCCGGGGCAGCCCGGAAAGCACAAGCCTGTGATGTGCAACTCCACTCGGAGCCACAAGATAGAGCCACCAGCGCGGACAGGGCCCTGCACCGGCAGCGCCCGCAGCCCCACCACTGCTTCCCTGACCCAGCGGGGACAAACCCCCTGTAAAAATGAACGCCTGGGATGTGCCACTGAAAACGAGATAATAAACCTAGCATTTACATCTGCAAGTGAAAAAAGACAGCCTAAAGCTTATCAAACAGTTCCATTCTGTTTCAGTACGTTTATTGCAAGTTGCCTTTTTGAGATGTGTGCAGCTTTTCTGCAAAGAAGCACCACTTCATGCTTGCCCTGCGCTGGTATTTCTCCCCAGGGGAGACTGCAGAGCACTGAGGTGAGCATCACAAACCACTGCTGCCTGAAGCCCAGGGGCAGTGCTTGCTCAGTTCATTTTCCCCATCAGTATTCACAGTGCTTTGCTTTCCAAGTACTTTTAAAGACAAAATTGTGCTATTCTTTTTTTCATTATAACTGTTCCACTTCAAGACAGAGGGCTAAGACAGGGCAAGGTGTTTTTTTTGTCCTTGGATATGATTTATTGCAATTAGTGTGTTACCAAGTCTGCATGTGCAATCCAGTGCCTTTGCCTTCACACACTCTGGACTGCAGAGCACTGACACCTAACTGCAGGTCTCAAACCAACAAGGATTAGCAATGAGAGGAAATAAATCCCCTATTTGCAACTTGCTCCTATTTGATTACAAAGTTAGAGATGAAAAGCCATGTTTGGAGTAACTTTTCTAAGTACAGCTCAACAGGGCTTAAATCTGTATTTTTCAGAATACACTTCAACATAATGAAGTGTATGGAAAAAAAACCCTTATATATTCTCAAAGATGCCACAGCACCTAATAAATAATATTACAGTGATGGCATTTTGTCATAATTACACACACTGCTCAAGATAAAATTAACTCACCAGTTACATATTAAATGTCACAAATAAACTTTAATGTTGTCCATCCTGCCAGTAAAGAGTGGGTAAGTGGCCAGTCCACAAACTTCATGTTTCCTTCTCCTAGCTTTAAGCATGTTTAAACATGCTGCTGTTTTCCACAACTGTTTGGGTGAGGGCAAATTTTCAGATACGATAAGGCATACAAATAATCACAAGATCAAGTCTCATGTTATCAATGAATATAAAATAAAACTGCTAGTGCTGGTTCTGCATTCACTTTATGTTTGAAATACAGAAATAAATGAAAAAGACTGTGCACTGAGGTATGTAATTTTTGCAATTAATTTCACAGACATAATTTATTTAAAATGAAACAAGAACACTCAAAAGCACTTCCATTTCAGCAAATATTTCAGCTTTCTATCTCTGACAGCCTTGGAGCTTATAGAGTCAACATAACATTTCTTTTCCTCCTCCTCTTCCCTCACAACTGAATCATTTTGTTCTATAGTTTCCAACAAGTTGCTATTTGCCTGGACAATAATCCAAAAAGAGTCTTAAATCCTCATGTAAAAAATTAGAAAAATATTAGTACTTAGAAACTGGAATTATGTAAGGCATTTCGTTGTAACAGCACTATTTGCTATACAAGTGAGATTTTTTCAAGCACAGTTGTTTTCTTCCAGTACTTTGCTCCATCCTTCACATCATTTTCTTTCCTTAATCTTCTGCTGAAGATCCTTGGGTTTGGGGCTGTTGTTTCTACCTATTATTATCATCTGTTCCTTCCTCTTTTTCATGTTCTTTTTGCTTCTTCTCTCTGAGCACAAACTTATGTTCTTATGATCATGTAACTCCCAGTGCTATGATGCATTTCCTTGCACTCCTTTCTCCTCTTCCACAGAGTGTCCAGTTCTGAACGCTCTCATTTTTACTTGCCTGGGAATATGAAAGTATGAATTCCACCATCTACCTACATATAGAAATAGGCCAGGAACAAATATATGCTGACAGCAAATTCTCCCACATCTGAGAAGATAAACAGCATTCACAATTGATCCAGAAATTGCTTTCTCTGGGAAATCACTGTTTGGCCACACACAATTCCTACAGGGGAACAGATGAGACCGCCTCAAAATTTTGATGCAAGTCTTTATATCCTAACACTCCTCAAACTTTACAAACTGCAACCATCTTCTCATACATTTTTGTGCAACTGCTCAACTTGGCAGAAGCACAGAGGAGTGACAGTCAGCTGGATTTCTTGGCTGCAGGTATAAACATTGTCTCCCCTCCCCTGAAGGATTAAACTGCTGCCAGCAACCTGAGGAAATTCACAGTTCTCCAGTGAATGGAAAATACTGCCACGAGTTATTTCTTTCTCCCTACCCTGGAGGAACTGAGATGCTGCCAATTAACATAGCATTTTCCTACACTTTGCAATCCCTTTGAACTTTTTCAGGATTTTACAGGAAACAGTTTTGTCTCTATGTAAATCTATTCAGTGCAAATCCCAGTCACAAAAAAAGGACTGATAACTGTAGCAGAAGCCCCTAGACAAGGGAATCTTGTTAGTCTGCATCCATTACTCAAAAAAATGTAGTATTTATAACCAATTTGTACAAAAGCCAAGAAGAATCTAAGTGCAATGGAAAAGAAAACACAGTGACTAACAAATGAAGTGCACAGGAGATAAACTACATTCGAAAATTCCACGGATTGGAGATTATACTGCTTTTCATGTTACTGCCCACAGTACTACAAGCTGCCAGTCCTTGAGAAACAGGATTAAAAGCTGACAATTTTGCATACATCATGAACACTCAAAATGTTTAATGACAGAGAAACAACAGAGTTCCAGGGTAAAGGGAGAGGAGGCTAGCAACTGGAATATTGGCATGGGACTGCTGCTAAAAGAAAAGCTTCTCTTCCTCAGTTTGGTTTTCATCTGTCCACATATATAGCAAGATACATGCAGAACTCATCTCTCACACCAGTCAAAAATACCTTCTCATTTGCCTAAATAACTGCCTTGTTTTATTTTAAAAATTCTTAGAGATGCCTTCTCTATGTAATATGTTAAAAACTCACGAAATCAGCTTCAAGTTTTCCCATTTCTTGTTTGTAGCTTCTCATTCGACTGCTGTACATCCCTCGGCTTTGAGGTGGGATCTCGCGAACCTCAAGTTCCATCTGCTCAAGCTGACAAGTCAAAACAAAGAGGAGGCATATAAACCAAAAGGTTAATTAAAGCAAGAACAAATTTACCTAAGTTCAGGAAATATACCTAAGTTCAAGAAATATTCCTTCTTTATAAGGAAAAATGTTGCTTATTCTGCAGCATACAGACAATTTATGAAAATCTTTGCACAGTCTTAAGTCAAGAAACAAGTGACAACATTAGTATTAGTAACACTCTGTTAAGAAGGAATGATTCAACATTCTGGATTCAAACATTTCTGGATTTCAATTCCAACTGTGATGAATACATTTTATTACAAAAATATAGTAAAACTCAGGATAATTCCTGCAAATGAGCATAATTCAAAAGAAAGTCTACCTCCACCTAGCTGAGCAGTTTTGGAAACCTTTGGCTGAAAAAGGTATTTTACTTGTGTATTTAATAAACTAAATCTTATGGTCAATAAACTAGGTTTTTTCTCTGTAAACATGGCTAACTCAGCAGAATTACACAGCCTGAACTGGCTGCCTAAATCTATGTCCCAAATCTATATGTAAGTACATTAAATAGCTGAATTTCAGGGTTTAATGACAATGCTATTCAAGAATTTGTACATAGTCAAATGGATTCAAATGTCAAATATATGCTATCTTTCAAAAGTTTTTTTTAATTTATTCTTGCCATGTAGAATTCTAAGGGGTGTGAAATACAAGAATATGGCAGAGAGGTACAGCAAATCAGGTTATAAACCAGGGCTGCTAATTACCTGCCCACTGGGTCATGGAGCCTGCTCTGTATGGTGATGTTCTCTGCTCAGAAATTCTGTTTTGAACAGCAGAAGAATCCTTCACCTGCCTTTTAAAACCTTTCCAATTTACTTAAAAAAGATAAAAGAATACCTCTTCTTGGTTGCTGTAGGCACCTGAAACAATATTTACTCACCTCCTACTGATCTTGGTTGAGCAATATGGCATAGGGACAGAAATGCTTTTCAATTAGGATCCCAGGCTACTGGTTGTAGGTCTTCACAGGGGACTGCTAGAATTTATTCCTATGTAATCACTTGCTTACACTTTGAAATTTCATCCTCATACCATAAGAAAAGCATCTGAATTTAATCAATGGAATTGCCAGATACTCAAAAGTCATTTTGCCTGATCTATTCTGATTATACAAAATTATATTCAATAATAAACTATAAAGCAGACTTTAATTAAATAGTCACTAATGAATTGAAACATACAAAGCAATTTCTAATTCTACCCAGTTCTTTAGCTCAGGCTCAGCTTTCCAAAGGGGTATTACAAATTAAAACAATAGCTGGAATTAATACCTTATTTCTTATCAATTTCATCTTAATATATTTGATCTTAAATGGTCTATAAACATTTCTCTCACATATATATATATATATATCTATGTGCAAGGTTAGGAGATTTTAATGAAGTCTCAATTCTTGTCTATTATATGAAAATGAAAATATCTACCACTGAATCCAGAATTTGCACCAACAATCAGACCACGGTCTATGAAATCTAAAATGTTCACTCTAAAGAGTCAATATTAGAGAGTGTAAGGTCCAAGGAACAATGATGAAGCAAATTTATGCTGACCACTATTTACCAATGTTTTTTTCATCTTGAGATTAAATGGGTGCATTTTGTGGCTGGGCTGAGAAATTTCCATGAGAAGCAATGCAGAAGACAGTGGTCCAAGCAAATGTGAACCTAAATGCAACCTAATTTCATGCCCCTCCATTTTCAGAACTCATATTCTTGGTCATAAAATCATATTTTTCATAAACAAGCAAGAGCAGAGCAGCCCTTCCTATTTCCATTCAAAAATACAACAAAATAGTGTGGCTGATGCTGTCCACTTCAAAATAAGTCTCCCCTTCCCACAGGAACCTCTCCATATGAATCTGCTCTGGACAGCTGCTAGCATTTTAAAAAACTTTTAAGCTTCACTATTGTATTTTGATTCTAAAGCCCTGAAACTAAAATAGAGATCCAAACTAAAAAACACAAGACAAGAATAATCCAGCATTTGCAACACAACAATTATGTGATGCATCCTTCACCAAAGATAAAGGCAAGTAACAGAGAGAGAGTTTTGTCTTCTTAAGAGTAGAATTTTACTCAAAACATTCACAGTTCTTCCAGCACATGCTAGATTTTATACTCAAAGGACTTCCCCAAGGTTAGCTCAACAGTCACCTTTCTTAGAAACCTGGTAAAAATAACAATTAGATCCTCCACATCAGATGTAGAACGACGGGATTTCTCTCCAGAGATTTCTTACTCCACAGCTCTGGCTCGAAAAGGCAGCCTGGGAGTCTGGAAGTTTTTGTGTCACTTCTACACACACATCAAATCAATTACACCAGTGATTTTACCCAAACAAAGCAACAGTGTTTTAAAACCATCACTGGCTAGTGAATGCAAATAAATTCTCTCTATAATAGTATTTATAATACATGAGAGTGTTATTTCCTAGCCAAGGAGGAAATAAAACAAAACCAGTTAATCCCAGCTTTGACTATGCAAGACAATGAATCAAATCAGTGTATGAAAACTATCAGCAGTGAGAAATTAGGTTTATTTTGACTTTCTACTGTAGCCCCTAGTTTAAAAGAGGATCTTCTTAATCAGTTCTGTTATTAGCAGATAAATTGATTTCTAAACCCAAGCCTTGACATTAATCACAAACATGTTTGGTAATTGCTTAAAGCCAATAATTGAATCTAAAGATTTAAAACAGAAGTGTGAAAGAAAAGCCAGTACATTAAATGAAGATCATCATTAGGATAAAAATACAGATACAGGATTTATTTTTTAATTGTGTAATAAATACAAATTTAGATGATCTTTTTCTGACATAAGGAGAGAGGTAAGGAGCCATTAACTCAATTTCTGCTCCTTCCAATCTCCTTTGAGCAGAAAGCCAAATTTGAATGATGACCCATGTTGGAGCTTCTCTGTACTGCTCTGTCTTTTGCCATGTCACCTTGTAGTGAAAACAAGCTGAAAAACATTTCCAGATTTCTACTTTTTGCAGCTGTTTGAATATGAAAATGCCCAAAAGGCCTTGTATCTTAAGAACATCCTCATGAGATGGGACAGTAATTTTACCATGTTTCTCACTGGGAATACCAAATCCTCACAGGGCAAAAGTGCAGGGAGTCATCCCAAGATCCAGCTTTACTGGATGCTATTCCAATGCTCTGGTCTACAAAACTAATTCTGTTTTTAAATCAAAAGAAACATGTATACCTACAAACACTTGAGAGACCTTTTTCTTCCTATGCCACATAAAAAAATTAATTATTATTTAGTTAATAGCCTGATTCAAATTCTTTCCATTTCCATAAGAAATTCTAGGGTAGAAAAGCAAATTTTTTTCCCTATCCTAACATTCAGATTACATTCTGACACTAGATCAACTAAACCCATTTGCAAGCAATAAATTAAAGCAATTTCAGGTAAGGAAAGGTAAGGAAAAATCAACTGTCACCAACACCTTTGCTGAGTTACTCCACATCTACAAAACTATTCTTATACTCCTCTTGGGTGGAAGACATGACAGGCTGTAATGGGAATAAAATAAATAAGAGTCACAGTTGCTTAACACTTGTTGTTGGTCACATACTGGGTTTTTTGTCAGTGTGAACCACAAACTAATGCTTGGTTAACACCTACACTCCTGTTGGATCAGTGACCCACACTACCATGGTCCTCTTGTCCTCACCTTTATGCCTCACCCGCTAAAATGGAAAAAAAAAGATCTATTGCTCTACAAGACATTCTGATAGATGAAATCAAGTAGGTGCTTGGGTTTTACAAGCCAAAACCAAAGTCATGGTGTGTAAATATTTAATTCTATTCCTAAAGTAAAAGACCTAATCCACAACTCAAAGTCTGTAACTTTTTATGGACTTACAGCAGTGGTGTGAACCTTGCATCACTTAACACAGGATTAAAAAGGGATACAATCTTCTTGTATTTCATATCCTCAAATAAGAACTATTTCAAGAATATTATTTGATTTTCTAACACATTATTCCTAAGTATCTTACAGGCACAGGTGTTAAATGTTACTACCAATGATCCTATTATTCTTGCCAGGCATTTGCAGTTAACATATGAAAAGCCAGAACATACCAGTTCCCTCGCTTCTTCGAGCTGTTTCTCAACATTTGCAACCATCTGCTTCTTCTCATCTGAAACAGAATTGTGAAAACACCAATGTAATTGTGCTCTTACCATGAAGGAAAAATATACCATTTCAAAAGATTGTATGTATCAGCTAAAACAGACTCAAGATTTATTCTGTGACATCTTCACACATGGTGATATCTACATTAGTAATTAAAAAAACAAAAAAAAACCCTGAAGAATCCTTGAAATCTTCTGCCCTGTTGTGCAGCATTTGCTACTTAGGAAAGCACAGCTGCTGCAGCTCCAGGAATTATGCCTCAGCAGACACTTGCTGGTGTACAAATGCAGGAGAAGGCACATACATACACTAAATGGAAAAAAAATCTTTAAGAACAAAAGCTTAACCTATTCATTTGCAAAATATGAGATGCATAAAACCAAGCATCCCAATTAAAATTAATTCAGGTTCTGAAAAAAAATGATGTTTCTATTCCCCTACTCCTATGCTGGGTCTAGAATTGTTGCTTTTGCTTCAACAGATATAAAATGGAATGCCACAGGAACTACAAGAAAACCACTGTCTTCTAGTAGCAGTAAAAATGGAAATTAGTAATAAAATATGATTTTTTTAAAAAATTCAAATAAGTTTTAAGCTATACATGGGAATCACCATTTGCCAGGTTCCCTAGCAAGGCTATACCCCAGGTAGAGACCAACTTGACTGCCTCCAACCATCCATTTGCAGGCAGAGAATCCAGTATTGAACTGAGAACTGAGATTCAGTGTCACATCATCACAATCATTCCAGCTGCTTCACAATGTGGTTTGTTACAGCATGAAAGGGGACTGAGAATTATTCAGACACTGGATAACAAAAAGATCCCCTCATTGCTTCATTACAGTGGGTATACAAAGGTTTCAGTCCCACCATCACATCTTCCAACCTTCAGACTCCAAATCCACCCATTGTGTCAATGAAGTTAACAAAACTCTGAACTGTTTGAAACCAGGAGTATCATGAGACATCTGTACTGGGGGTTGCTGATGAAGCAGATAAAAAGTGAATGCCACAACCGTGTCTCCAGTCACAGCTCCCCAGAGGTCACGATGGGTAAGTACCTGGCACAAGACTTAATAATGTATCTCCAAACTCCAGAGCTTTGTTTTTAAGTCTGAATCCCCTCACTTCTCTTCCACATGATCTCTTTGTATCCTGGAACTGACACATTAAAGACCAAAAGGGACTATCTGATGACCTCCTTTGATCCTCTGTATGCCACAAGCCACTGAATTTCAAGAAGGGACCACTTTATTAAAGGAACATAATTCAGCTTCTCACAGGCTGAAATTCCTATGCATCTATCTTCTCATTTAACTTAAATACTCCACGCTCCCAGTTAAGGACACAGGAACATGACAACCTGTCCTTCCTCAGTTACATACACTGGAGCTCTGCCTGCAGAGAGGATCAGGCTCAGGACCATCTTTCCTGTGAATCTGGAATTCACACTGCCACGTCTGGTGGATTCTGCAACAGCAGAAGATGAAGGAAGCATTTTCTGTGTAGCACTTTTAGTTTTCTGCAAGTAATGTTTTCTTTTAGTTCCCCACCAGGTTCTCATGATGGCACCCAGGCCAGAAAACTCAGCACTTTATCTTCCCAACATAAAAAAACCCAAGAAATCTGACTTTTCCCCTCTACCCATTTCTGTTCTCATATCCCAAAACACCTCTGTTCTTTCCTTCATTTGGAAGTTTGCAAGATGACGATGGACGAAAATAAAAACAATGGAAGGTATGAAACACACAATACATTTTATTGAAGATGAAATAAAAATTTTAAATATAGCAGCAGAAAATAAATGTATTATAGCATTTTTGGTACTTCCCTGAGTTGTACTGGATAACAATTTTCATATGCATTTAGTAACCTGAAATTCAGGGATATAAAGTTGGGGGGTTTTGGAAGGTATTTCATGCTGAACAAATTCTGCTTGTACTTGTGATTACATGAACTACCCAGCACTCCACTGGCAAGTAAGATTGTACTGACACACAGAGAAATTTAGCTACAGACCTTTTGCAGGGAAAATTCCTTAGTTCACAAGAAGGTTTGGCTAAAACTGCTCCCATAAAATTGGGAGTGGGGTGGGGGTGGTATTCAAATGATCTCCAATGGTTTGGTTAATTAAATTTTATTCCAGCTCCAGATTTTAACACTGACCAGGTACATAATCTCACAGATGGTGGCCAGGACAACTGCCTTTGTTTTTCCTCACAGACATGTGAGCAGGCACATGGCAACATCCCAGCACTGCAGCTCTGGAGCAGGATCTTCACAGACTTCCAGGAGAGCAGCTAAACGTGTGGCAACTGCTGATCCTCTAGGGCACACACCACCATGTAACCATGGTTTCCAAAGCATTTCTTTTTAGCTTTTACTTCAATGGCTAAGCAAAGGAAACAACTTATTTCACAGCCAGAATCCTCCTAGGAAGTGGAGCACAATACTCACAGGGTTGCTCAGACACTGAAAGGAAGATCTGACGGAGTTCCTCTGGGTAAGAGGAGTTTGCCACTAATCAAGTAGATCAGGACAAACAAGTTACAGTCCAATTAAAGATGCTCATATTACTAATTGTATTAGTCCACTGTGACTTAGCAGTTTTCAACCTGCCTACTCAATCACTTCCTTAAATACACTTTCATGGGAAATGAAAAATAGGTGCTTTTTGTCTTGACTGAGAATTCGAATATCCTCTAGAGAAAATAAAAAAGTGCTCCATCAAATACATCTAAATTTAACTTTTTCCCTACACTGCTAGACAGAATGTCCCAAACAAAATATTCCACGTAGTTTGTATAATTTAAGTGATGAAATTGACAAACTATGGAAAAAGACTAGAAACAGAAGGGAGTTTTTCCTCTGTGTGGGATTGCAAAGAAATCTGTTCTCTATTTGTACACAAGGTTGTATCACTTTCCTAAAAGAAACAAGCTTTCACTGCATTTTCCCAGTTCATTCAGCTTTGCCCTAGCATTCTTTGTCTCCCAAATACAGCAGTTACAGAAAGGTGGGAATCTGCCTACAAGGTTGGAAAGATAACACAGAACTGGTTTTATCTCATAGCCAACAAAGAGATTAAAAAAACCTGGATCAAGACTGAGCAGTCCCACTGCTCATGGAATTGCTTTTTATTAGTACATGCTGAGGAAGAGACTGAGTAACAAAGGGCTTCAGTTCACAGACCACTTGCAGATGTTGCTGTGCTCGCTCAGGGGGTTACATGTTCACCACTGCCAGAAGTTACTGTCCAACAGCAGAGATGAATGGAACAATACATGCACTTCTCTCTTTGGGTTATAAAACTGGGTTCAAGAGACATAACATAAAGAGTCAGACCTGAAACTGAGACAGTAAACTTCAGTACAGGAGTACAACAGAAAATTAAACCTGTTAGCAACTGAAACACAGCACTTTGAATTGCCCAGCAGAAAATGCAGGTATCAAGTATCAGAAGAATGGCAGCACTCCAGTCCAAAACTATCACAACCCAGAGGCTATTGTGCTGGGAATAGACTAAGTATCACCATTTGTGCTGATAAAACTCTCTTTCATAGCAAGCAATCAAAATTTATATGACGTTTTGGTCAAATCACAAGACAGATGTTTGTCTGAAACACCAAGGAACATTAATAAAACACATCAGTCAATGATCTTCATTCTTCAAAGACCTGCAGTAGCATCACAGAAAATCTATTTAAAAGGCATTTCTCTATTTATAACTTTCTTTAATCCTCCAGGTGATGTCTGCCTCAACAACAGAAGACATTTCTTCCCAAGACGTTCTATTGTCCCTGCTGCTTATTGTTTCTGTAGTATCAGAGAGCCTTTGTTACACTTCTTGCTGAACTACTTAGGCATGTGTGACAACAGGATTGTGTGCTGAGCCATCATCCTCCTAGAACACAAGACAGCATCACGTCCTGACAACAGGGAATGCAGGAATGTTGCAAAACCAATTAACCAGGGTTCCTCCATTACAGCAGGTCCTTCTTGGGCAGCAGAGGGAAATAAGCAGTCACTAGACTCCAGGAGATCTCTCTTTATTATGCAGAGTAGCACAAGTCCTTACACCTTTCATGCTGCTTCTTCCAGCGTGGAGGAAGAAGGCCATCAGCAATCCCTCTCAGATCACTGCTGCTGAAAACTGCCACCTCATGTTCCCCTCCTGCCTCATAATCCTCTTTTTGAGACTCTCACAGCCATTGCCACAAGAACTAACTGGAACTTCTGGTGATGAAGAAGCAAAGATCTTGAAAATATTCCTATTAAGAAACAAGGGAAAAATGTGTATTTAAAATATTTCTGATTAAAGGGTTCAGCATAAGCAGAGATTTTCTTTTCAGGTGGTCAAATGCCTCTGCTAGCTAAGACTGCAGTTTGTTTTGAAGGCATAGAAAACGTTTTTTCTGATGAAAGGCAGAATAGCCCTGAAAACAGAAGCAATACCTAAGCCATAAATGCACAGTGCAAGAAGCAGCTAAAATGCAAGTCAGTTCAAACCAAGTATGATCAGCCTCAAATATAACATGGAAAACAAAAGAAATTAACTTTTGTATTGTCATGACTCCATTCAGGCCAGTACCACGTTACTGGTCCTGCAGGGATTATACATTCTGGCTCCTCTGAGAGGATGGTAAAAAAAGTCACCTTCTAATGGTCTCATAAAAGAATGATAATTTCAAAGCCTGATGCTTCTGGGCTATGTCCCTGTTTAAGCCAACACTCTTTAAACATCTTTTATTTAAGCTCCAGAACCTCCCTAAGTGAATAAGGGAGACTGATTCAAGGAGAGGATTATGGAAATTCACTACTATTATGCAGAATATTCTTCTTACTATTGAACAGGCTCTGATGACTTCCAAAATCTATACAATTAGGGACTCAAATCTCTATCCTTTACAATTAGGGAATTAAATCTCTCTTTTCCTTTAAATCAGTCTAGCACTATTGATTTTCAGAAGATGAGCCAGCAGTGTATTTATGATGCCTCCCTGTTCCTACCAGAGATCCTTAAATTTACTGTTCAAAAGTGAAGCCTTTGAAAAGGACTCTCTGCATCCTCTCAGTAAATTGTTCCAGTGTCCAGGTGAAATATCATTTCTGAGCAAATTAAATTACACCAGTTCTACAGTTCAATCACAGGACCTCTGATTCTCTCTCTTCTTCATTTTGTAAATTTCCATTAGAAAACAGACAAATCGTTCTATCTCAGCTGCAGCTTCTGACAGAATTATCTCCCTGTGTCCTTGCTGTTAAGATCAAGAGCAAAACATATTTGTTAAGCCAAGGAAAAGGCATAGCTTCCTTTAACCATGGAGCTGAACCCTACTTTTTCAGAAGACTTTCTAACTTGCTAAGATTTGAATTAGACATATCTCTCCAGAATCAAAAAGCTTTTTACTCAAAATCCCCTAAGATTACACATTTTAGCTGACCACCCACCTCAAATCCTGTCTGGAGTCACTACTTCACCACTTCAGGATGCATTTCCCACTCTAAAAGTAGGATGTAATTCTTTGGTTCTGGATGCATGACACCTTTTCCTTTAGTCACAGGGAAAAGTACACCATCAGCATGTGTTTATTTCCTTCTTGTGCAGTATCCACCCCTGTGTTTAAGTGTCCCAAACTTTTGGGTAATATGCAAAGAAGCAGAGGCAGAAGTATCAAGTGAGCTGGAAATAGAGGGGGCACTAAGCTGAGCCAGGAGAGGAACAGATGAGAAAACCACGAGTGTCAGTTCCCCTCCATCTCACACTCCTTGCCCTGTACTGGGGCACTGATTCCAATGTGCTGGAAGATTCAGCTGGGCTGATGAATGAGGTTATAATTTTCATCTTTCCACTCGTACATACAGTATTGACTCTACTGCAGGGACACGTCGTGAATCAGACCATGAACGCTGCGGGCTCCTGACAAACACATTAAAGTAAATGAACACTGATTTCTTTGAATCTGCTCCTGCGTGTGAGTCACCACAGCCAATTATCCAAATCAAACGTATGAACGGCAGGCAACAAAAATACTGATTCAGATTAAGTCATGCACAAAATCTGTCTATGCCACGGGAAAAAGACTTGATTTCCATCAGAGGCGTCGTGGCGTGATCACAATAAAGAGGATTCAGCAGCAATGCCGGTACAGGGAGCATCACCCGCAGCTCTGCTCGGCCGCTCAGGGGCACTGGTTTCACTTGGCGTGGGCGGAAGGGAAGAGCTGATGCCTACAGGTGACCGGCAAACGAGCACTCCTAACGCGCCTCGACAGAGAACTCGCTGCCGGCACAGACCGGGGCGAGGAGCGAGGAGCCGCGCTCGGCTGAGGGGGCGGTGGGACCTCGCGAAAATCGGCCGCCGCCTCCCGCCACGGCCCCGCGCCCGCCGCCGCCGCAGCACAGCCGCCGGGGCCTGCGGAGCGAGCGCTCACCTCCTACCAGCTTCGGCACCTTCCCGATGCGGCCCGTGATGTCCGCCGTGAGCACGGCGAAGTCCTGCTCGTAGCTCTCGAACTCGGAGGACATCGCGGCGATGGCGCTGCCGCCGCCCGGGCCCCGCGCCGCTTCCGGGTTCTGCC